>JAVGWX010000015.1:71802266-72002266 GCA_036924085.1 Ariolimax columbianus
AGGTGACAGGATAAAGTGTCTAACTCTCAGGATTAGGTGACAGGACAAAGTGTCAAACTCTCAGGATCAGGTGACATTACAAAGTGTCAAACTCTCAGGATCAGGTGACAGGACAAAGTGTCAAACTCTCAGGATCAGGTGACAGGACAAAGTGTCTAACTCTGAAATTATTATCAATTCTAACATGTTGAGCACCTTTACACTTCTGAAATTGGCTCAGTTATGATGGCTATATTAGGGTGTGTCTATTGTCTATTATTAGAGACTGATTAGCATCTTTCTGCCTACTATGTCATTACATGTGTTGGGAGTTTACATCGCTTATCCTGCGCCAAGTGCGTTCCGTCGGTCAATGTGAGCCCGTGTCGCTGCACAATCACTCTAATGTCACATATCCACCTGCCCCACGACCGCCCTATTGCCCTGCAGCCAGATCTACCAGACCTTACACCAAGCATCTACCAGAACCCTCGTAATTGAACTCTTGTAATTGCACATAGTGAGGTTGCTAGCCGCTCTCACTCTTATCAGTCACCGCTTTTCTCATGCCAGGAAAGCTATTGTTGTACTTTTGGTTATATACTGTAGCACTCGTGCCAATGGCTTTATTAGAACATGCATATCTGCGAGTGTCCGTTTACCCACTGAATGCAGGAGTTCATGGCACGGGTCCGGCTTATGACGAGTCATGCTATATATAGATCTCCTTATCTGTGTTACGTCAATCAAGTACTCATCTAGAGTGCTATCATTAATCACAAGCTATTATCGAATTAAAATTGATAATATTTCAACTAAAGTCAGTTCGTGTCCTAATTTGGGCAGATATTAAACTTTATCTGAATCACCTAGATTCTGTTGTGTGTGTGGTCAATATCATTAACGAAACTGGTTGCTGAAGTGTCGCACGTCTGTAGGTCTCTAAACTGCTGCTCTATCTGTCTGTCTATCTGTCTGTCTGTCTGCCTGTCTGCCTGCCTACCTACCAACCAACCTACCAACCTACCTGTCTGTCTGTCTGTCTGTCTGTCTGCCTGTCTGTCTGCCTGTCTGCCTGCCTACCTACCAACAAACCTACCAACCTACCTACCTGTCTATCTGTATGTATGTATAGATGTCTGTCGATTCTGCTGCCCATGACGTAATTTATATTTTAGAGTGTTGTGTTGTTGGTGTGTTGTTGTTGTGTTGTTGTTGTGTATCAAACACAAAGAGGTCAAGTCAATGTGGTCGATGATCCGAGATGTCACGGGCAAGCACAGACGTTCAAACAAGTGCAAATCCAAACAGAAGATGTTAAAAGAATGAAAAGTGAGACTGCGCAGGATTGGTAGCTGACGTGGCAGTGCTATCCATCTGTTACTCTACTGGTGGTGAGAACCAAATGGCACTATCATGTGACATGGCTGTCCTTAACCATTAATTACTAATCTATCATGGCGTGACGTCTAGTGTATTATGTGAATTGTATTTCCTATACTCCCTCCCCCCCCCCCCCCCTCCTGAGAGGACGCTGACCAAAATGGTTATCTGGGAAGTCTCCTCAACATAAAACCTGAGATCTTCAGACGGAAACGGGCGGACTGGGCAGCCTTCAACTCCACCATGACATAAAGAGACGCCACAATGGACACCAGACTACGCGCGGACATCTTCTACTCTGTAGTCCTGACAGCGCTCTGCTATGGTAGCAAAACCTGGTCTCTAACCAAAGCAGCAGAGAACCAACTGAGAACAGCACATGCATCTCTTGAAAGACGCTTCGTTGGCATAACTCTCAGACAACAGCGGCAGAGCGAACTACACAATAGCGACATCTGGAGAATGTCACACATCAAGGATGTCCTACAGTACGTCAACCATTCGAAACACCGCTGGGCTGGTCACAAATCCAGAAGACAATATGAAAGATGGAGTACCATAACCCCTATATGGTACCCGCGCGACAAAAAGAGACCTCGGGGACGGCCCCCCAACTCACTGGAGAGATTCACTAGAAATGTACAACACACACGACCCCACAACAGACATACTACTATCACACTGGACGACACGTGCCCGCGACAGAAACGACTGGATCCTGAGTTGGGACCAACCCAAGGGTGACCACCCCTTGACGAAGAACGGGTTGAACTAAGAACATGGATACATAAATAAACACTGGATAAATGAAACAAATGGATAATATTTATTTGAATATTTTGTCATTGACAACATTATAATCTACTGTATCTTTGATTACTCTTTCTAAACACAGGTTGTCAACATCAGTGGGACGGAACCTCTGCATCTAACCTCAGATTATGTCTTCCATCTTCTTCTATTATCTAACAATTTCACAGAATTAAAATGTTTAATCACGTTGTCTCGTGGTGCACTTCTGCAGTTGGCCGTGTGGCTGGTCTCTGACAGTCTGGCACACATAGATCGTCGGTTCTGTGCCGGAATCTCAGACGCTGGGAATGTGCCACTCTGGTGCCCGGGTTACATTCGTTCTAAAAGAAAATGCTCCCTGGGGGCCCAGGTTACGATTCTCGCTCAGGTGGAGCTAATTGCGACCTGCCTGAACTAAGAAAATGTAAAGTGAAAAGAATAAATCTATAAGCATGGTGAGATGCCGAGACGAGAACGAGATCTGTGTGACGACAAATATACCTTCATCAGGAAACACGAACAGCAACAGTGCCGTGCCGCAAGATAAAGGTCAGGACTATCAAACTAGCGGCCATTGGAATTCTTACGAAACACCTCGTCATTTACTGCGGGCCTCGGCGTGACAACAAAGTCAGATAAAGGATAATGCTTTAGCATAATCCACTTTAGCGTAATCCACTTTAGCACAATCCACTTTAGAGTAATCCACTTTAGCATAATCCACTTTAGCTTAAGCCACTTTAGCATAAGCCACTTTAGCGTAAGCCACCGCAAACAGAACTGCTGGACTTTATATCAGCTAAACATTGAGACTCGTCCTCTGGAGATGGACACGCCAAAAGAATGAGAAGACACGCTAGAGAGGGTGTTGGGCTCGTGGTAGAGAAGCTGAGGCCACCTCAAACATTCCAAAACAGAAAACTGTTTACAATAAATAATGGCCAATAAAGATGGCAGAGTGGACAGAGTGGGCAGAGATGGAATCAAGGTTAACACAATATTAACAGACAAGAACAGAGCAAGGAAAACAGCAGTTCTACTATGGGCGCCTCATCACTTCCTTCTTCAACCCGCCAATCAATTCACCCTTCAACCCGAGTATCCTTTCTCCCTCCAGCCCGCCCATCTCCTTCCCCTCAACCCACCCATCTCCAGCCCCTCCAACCCACCCATTACTTCTCCTTCCAACCCGCCCATTACTTCTCCCTCAAACCAGCCCATCTCCTTCCCCTCAACCCACCCATCTCCTGCCCCTCAACCCACCCATCTCCTGCCCCTCAACTCACCCATCTCCTGCCCCTCAACCCACCCATCTCCTGCCCCTCAACCCCCCCATCTCCTGCCCCTCAACCCACCCATCTCCTGCCCCTCAACCCACCCATCTCCTGCCCCTCAACCCACCCATCTCTTCCCCCTCCAACCCGCCCTACACTACATTCAAGACTTAAACACCACCTGATCCAGCAATGCTGTCACGTGACACCTACATTGCTCCACCACCATCAAGCTGCAATCCTTTCCCTTCTTCAGGTTCAACTCTTGCTTTACCCACCGACTTCGATTATGACTGCTCCGGTCTTCCTGAGAGCTTCCTCTACTGGTGGGCGTGTGGCTCATACGGCATCTGTCGTGGAGGACGCTATTCACAGATAGACTGCGTGAACGGGACGAGCTACGACAGGCGTGCTGGAGACTGTGTTCTGTAAGTTGCTAGATCTGTGTGTGACAGCTTCTACAGCTGGAGTGTCAATGTGTGTGTGTGTAACACCTTCTACAGTTGGTGTGTCAGGATGTGTGTGACAGCTTCTACAGTTGGCCTGTAAGGGTGGGTATGACAGCTTGTACAGCTGGTGTGTCAGTGTGTGTGGGACATCTTCTACAGCTGGCGTGTCAGTGTGTGTGTGGGAGAGCTTCTACAGCTGGCGTGTCAGTGTGTGTGTGTGTGGAACAGCTTCTACAGCTGGCGTGTCAGTGTGTGTGTGTGTGGAACAGCTTCTACAGCTGACGTGTCAGTGTGTGTGTGTGTGGAACAGCTTCTACATCTGGCGTGTCAGTGTGTGACCCAGCTTCTACAGCTGGCGTGTCAGTGTGTGGAACAGCTTCTACAGCTGGCGTATCAGTGAGTGGAACAGCTTCTACAGCTGGCGTTTCAGTGTGTGGAACAGCTTCTACAGCTAGCGTGTCAGTGTGTGGAACAGCTTCTACAGCTGGCGTGTCAGTGTGTGGAACAGCTTCTACAGCTGGCGTGTCAGTGTGTGGAAGAGCTGCTACAGCTGGCGTGTCAGTGTGTGGAACAGCTGCTACAGCTGGCGTGTCAGTGTGTGGAACAGCTTCTACAGCTGGCGTATCAGTGTGTGGAACAGCTTCTACAGCTGGCGTGTCAGTGTGTGGAACAGCTTCTACAGCTGGCGTGTCAGTGTGTGGAAGAGCTGCTACAGCTGGCGTGTCAGTGTGTGGAACAGCTGCTAGAGCTGGCGTGTCAGTGTGTGGAACAGCTTCTACAGCTGGCGTATCAGTGTGTGGAACAGCTTCTACAGCTGGCGTGTCAGTGTGTGGAACAGCTTCTACAGCTGGCGTGTCAGTGTGTGGAAGAGCTGCTACAGCTGGCGTGTCAGTGTGTGGAACAGCTGCTACAGCTGGCGTGTCAGTGTGTGGAACAGCTTCTACAGCTGGCGTATCAGTGTGTGGAACAGCTTCTACAGCTGGCGTGTCAGTGTGTGGAACAGCTTCTACAGCTGGCGTGTCAGTGTGTGGAACAGCTTCTACAGCTGGCGTGTCAGTGTGTGGAACAGCTTCTACAGCTGGCGTGTCAGTGTGTGGAACAGCTTCTACAGCTGAACTCACTCAAACATGGATGTGTACTAGGACCAGCTCATTTGAGTATGTTAAACTGTGCGGTGACAATCAACAACCAAGATTTGAGAATTTATAATTTATGTGTGAACGAAGACCATCTCTTTATGAGATAAAGTGGGGTTTTCTGACGGGAGTGTCAGGTTCGATCAACGAAGCTAGGCGATGCCACTGAATATGGATCGCATTGAGCCATTCACAGCCAGGCACACACCTCACAGTTGTTAAGGATGGACGTCAAACAAGATTGGCGTCTCGGCCTGGGAGTGGGGCATCGATCTGGCACTGGTATCTAGGGATGCTGCTCCCTCCACACACTGGGGCGTCTGGTCAGAGGCGTCTCTACTTGCCCTCTGACCTCCTGCTCTGAGATGGGCAGATCATTACGTAAATAATTGTCTACATTACAGAGTTTTCCTGGCAGATCTGTGCGGATGTATATGTGTGTGGGTGTGTGTTTGTGTATGTGTATGTGTGTGGGTGTGGTTGTATCTGTTATTAGTTCAGTTTGTACACAGAAAATACATGGTCGGTGTGAAATTTGACATCCGATGTCCGGAACACCGCTAGCGAGCGTACAGATGACATGATGTGGATGACAGTCTAGCAGTTCAGTAACTTACACCGTGCTAGGACTACGACACGACGTCAGGTCTATCTTCTCGAGTGTCTTTGATGTCTTGTGTATCTTCTCGAGTGTCTTTGATGTCTTGTGTATCTTCTGGAGTGTCTTTGATGTCTTGTGTATCTTATAGCGTGTCTTTGATGTCTTGTGTATCTTCTCGAGTGTCTTTTATGTCTTGTGTATCTTCTAAAGTGTCTTTGATGTCTTGTCTGTCTTCTAGCGTGTCTTTGATGGCTTGTGTATCTTCTCGAGTGTCTTTTATGTCTTGTGTATCTTCTAAAGTGTCTTTGATGTCTTGTCTGTCTTCTCGAGTGTCTTTGATGTCTTGTCTATCTTCTAGCGTGTCTTTGATGGCTTGTGTATCTTCTCGAGTGTCTTTTATGTCTTGTGTATCTTCTAAAGTGTCTTTGATGTCTTGTCTGTCTTCTCGAGTGTCTTTGATGTCTTGTCTATATTCTCGAGTGTCTTTGATGTCTTGTCTATCTTCTCGAGTGTCTTTGATGTCTTGTGTATCTTCTCGAGTGTCTTTGATGTCTTGTCTATCTTCTCGAGTGTCTTTGATGTCTTGTCTATCTTCTCGAGTGTCTTTGATGTCTTGTCTATCTTCTCGAGTGTCTTTGATGTCTTGTCTATCTTCTCGAGTGTCTTTGATGTCTTGTCTATCTTCTCGAGTGTCTTTGATGTCTTGTCTATCTTCTCAATTGTCTTTGATGTCTTGTCTGTCTTCTCGAGTGTCTTTGATGTCTTGTCTATCTTCTCGAGTGTCTTTGATGTCTTGTGTATCTTCTCGAGTGTCTTTGATGTCTTGTCTATCTTCTCGATTGTCTTTGATGTCTTGTCTGTCTTCTCGAGTGTCTTTGATGTCTTGTCTATCTTCTAGAGTGTCTTTGATGTCTTGTCTATCTTCTCGATTGTCTTTGATGTCTTGTCTGTCTTCTCGAGTGTCTTTGATGTCTTGTCTATCTTCTAGAGTGTCTTTGATGTCTTGTCTATCTTCTCGATTGTCTTTGATGTCTTGTCTGTCTTCTCGAGTGTCTTTGATGTCTTGTCTATCTTCTCGAGTGTCTTTGATGTCTTGTCTATCTTCTCGAGTGTCTTTGATGTCTTGTCTATCTTCTCGAGTGTCTTTGATGTCTTGTCTATCTTCTCGAGTGTCTTTGATGTCTTGTCTATCTTCTCGAGTGTCTTTGATGTCTTGTCTATCTTCTCGAGTGTCTTTGATGTCTTGTCTATATTCTCGAGTGTCTTTGATGTCTTGTCTATCTTCTCGATTGTCTTTGATGTCTTGTCTATCTTCTAGAGTGTCTTTGATGTCTTGTCTATTATTTGAAAGTCTGTTCCAGTATAATTAGCCTAACGAAAGCGTATTGCTCTATCTCTCTCTCTTTCTCTCTCTCTCTCTCTCTCTCTCTCTCTCTCTCTCTCTCTCTATATATATATTTCACACACACACACTCATACATATTTAGTAGGCGTGTCTTATCTTGGCATCCCCACGACCAGTATCTGCCACGAAACACGCACGCCCTACTCCAACCTGATGTTCGATCTTGACTGATACCCTCCCTTATCCTGCAGGAACTCCCAGGCTATAACCTACCCGTGCAACTCTGTCCCCGAGGACTGTCTTACATACTCCGGACCCGGACACAGGTACCCAGACAGGAACGCTGACCCAGTGGAAGCTCTCCCTCACTGCACGTTCTACTACACATGCGCCTACGGCAGATATCTGGGTCATCAGAGATGCCCTGAAGGTGAGTACAGTCAGATATCTGTGTCATCAGAGATGCCCTGAACATCTGAACATCTAAATATGGCAACACGAGAATTCAGTGTCTTTATGGATCAGAATCATTGATGGAAGGTATAGAAAATATATGCATGTGAGAAGTCTAGGTCATCAGAGATGCCCTGAAAGTGAGTTCAGACAGATATCATGAGATTTGTGGATTTGGGATTCGAAAATCGGGAAAAACTTTACGGCAGGGAAGTTAGAATGGAAATTGTAGAGTGGGAACATGGCAGCCATGGTAAAGTTAGTCCATGGCCAGTAGAGAGGCAACATGGCAGGTCAGGGTAAAGTCAGTTCCTCGCCAGTAGAGGGGCAATATAGCAGGCTAGGGTAAAGTCAGTTCCATCGCCAGTAGAGGGGCAACATGGCAGGCCAGGGTAAAGTCAGTTCATCGACTGCAGATTGTTCTTACTTGTTGTTGTTAAAAAATACTGGAACCCAGATCTTCCATGTCGGTGAATTGTGTCTGGTGGTGGAGTGATAGGAGTTTTTCTTGTGTATCGTAGAGTAAAGAGGAAGGTTGACCTGGGTCATTCTCCCTCACTGTAGTGCAATGTAAGGCGCCTCAACACGCTCGCTACTATGGTTATCGCAGTTTCAATCCCCACCTTGTTGATCACACTGCTGTATCCCAGCCTGTATCCAGATGCATTACCAGCACGTTATGTGACGGTTTGGTCAGTTTTAGTTGAACCTGTTCTTAGCGTTCACATCTCAAGAACTGGTATAAAGGTAGACATGATAGCCGGACGTCTGTAGACAGGAGAACAGGACGTTTGTAGACAGGAAAGTCGGACGTCTGTAAACAGGAGAGCAGGACGTCTGTAGACATGATAGCCAGATGTCTGTAGACAGGAGAGCAGGACGTTTGTAGACAGGAAAGCCGGACGTCTGTAAACAGGAGAGCAGGACGTTTGTAGACAGGATGACCGGGTCCTGTAGACAGAAGAGATGGAGGTCTGCAGACAGAATGATATCAGACAGTGTGTTGATAGTTAAATTGCCGGTTTTAAAATGTTTGAACATCTAAATATCTGAATATCCGAACATCTGAATATCTGAATATGGCAACACGAGTATAGATTGTCTTTATGCATCAGAATCATCGGGAAACATGCAAAGCAAAGACTATAGCCATAGAAGATGCTGCGAGAGGCAACTAAAGCGGGTTATGCGTTGGGGTTAGCAACTTCATCCCGAAAAAAAACTATGTGCTACAGAAATCAGTGGTGTAAGAACACATGAAGTGTTGTGATGAGGCTTCCTGAAGGGAGGGGTGGGGGTGCTGTAGAGAGAACTGCAATGGGCTGCTATGCTCCATATGGGTAACAATCACATCTCTAGTACCTTGTCTCAACTTGTAGGCTTGTCTGAACAGTGAATCGTGTTCCAGAAAGGTCTCATCTCTGCCCTGACACGTAGGCTTGTCTGAACAGTGAATCGTGTTCCAGAAAGGTCTCATCTCTGCCCTGACACGTAGGCTTGTCTGAACAGTAAATCGTGTTCCAGAAAGGTCTCATCTCTGCCCTGACACGTAGGCTTGTCTGAACAGTGAATCGTGTTCCAGAAAGGTCTCATCTCTGCCCTGACACGTAGGCTTGTCTGAACAGTGAATCGTGTTCCAGAAAGGTCTCATCTCTGCCCTGACACGTAGGCTTGTCTGAACAGTGAATCGTGTTCCAGAAAGGTCTCATCTCTGCCCTGACACGTAGGCTTGTCTGAACAGTGAATCGTGTTCCAGAAAGGTCTCATCTCTGCCCTGACACGTAGGCTTGTCTGAACAGTGAATCGTGTTCCAGAAAGGTCTCATCTCTGCCCTGACACGTAGGCTTGTCTGAACAGTGAATCGTGTTCCAGAAAGGTCTCATCTCTGCCCTGACACGTAGGCTTGTCTGAACAGTGAATCGTGTTCCAGAAAGGTCTCATCTCTGCCCTGACACGTAGGCTTGTCTGAACAGTGAATCGTGTTCCAGAAAGGTCTCATCTCTGCCCTGACACGTAGGCTTGTCTGAACAGTGAATCGTGTTCCAGAAAGGTCTCATCTCTGCCCTGACACGTAGGCTTGTCTGAACAGTGAATCGTGTTCCAGAAAGGTCTCATCTCTGCCCTGACACCTAGGCTTGTCTGAACAGTGAATCGTGTTCCAGAAAGGTCTCATCTCTGCCCTGACACCTAGGCTTGTCTGAACAGTGAATCGTGATCCAGAAAGGTCTCATCGCTGCCCTGACACCTAGGCTTGTCTGAACAGTGAATCGTGTTCCAGAAAGGTCTCATCTCTGCCCTGACACGTAGGCTTGTCTGAACACTGACTCTATTTTCTAAGCGTTGGTCCTGAAAAAAAACGTAGTGACGTTGCGTCGTAGTTTACAGCGGGGCAGCGATACCTGTGCCTTTCAGCACGACACATCCAGTTTCAACACAGCACATGTTTGGGTTGTCTTCATTCTGGCATCGGAAAACTGTAAGTTAGACAGCACGAGCGCAAGCTGTTTCCAAGGTCGGCACATAGAGCCTAAACATGGTTCTTGTCCACTATGGTTCGCGTTCAGCTAGTTCACTTCTGCGTCTTCTGCCCTGCACTGATTCCTGTTTCATGACACTGTTTCATGTATCTCTGTTTTTACATGTAGGTCTGATGTTATGCTGTGTCACGCCTGTCCTCCTGTTGTCTCACCTGTCCATCTGTTGTCCTCCTGTTGTCTTACCTGTCCGCCTGTTGTCTCACCTGTCCACCTGTTGTCGTCCTGTTGTCTTACCTGTCCACCTGTTGTCCTCCTGTTGTCTCACCTGTCCATCTGTTGTCCTCCTGTTGTCTTACCTGTCCGCCTGTTGTCTCACCTGTCCACCTGTTGTCCTCCTGTTGTCTCACCTGTCCTCCTGTTCTCACCTGTCCTCCTGTTGTCTCACCTGTCCTCCTGTTCTCACCTGTCCTCCTGTTGTCTCACCTGTCCTCCTGTTGTCTCACCTGTCCTCCTGTTCTCACCTGTCCTCCTGTTGTCTCACCTGTCCTCCTGTTCTCACCTGTCCTCCTGTTATCTCACCTGTCCTCCTGTTCTCACCTGTCCTCCTGTTCTCACCTGTCCTCCTGTTGTCTCACCTGTCCTCCTGTTCTCACCTGTCCTCCTGTTGTCTCACCTGTCCTCCTGTTGTCTCACCTGTCCTCCTCTTGTCTCACCTGTCCTCCTGTTCTCACCTGTCCTCCTGTTGTCTCACCTGTCCTCCTGTTCTCACCTGTCCTCCTGTTGTCTCACCTGTCCTCCTGTTGTCTCACCTGTCCTCCTCTTGTCTCACCTGTCCTCCTGTTGTCTCACCTGTCCTCCTGTTGTCTCACCTGTCCTCCTGTTGTCTCACCTGTCCTCCTCTTGTCTCACCTGTTCTCCTGTTGTCTCACCTGTCCTCCTGTTCTCACCTGTCCTCCTGTTGTCTCACCTGTCCTCCTGTTCTCACCTGTCCTCCTGTTATCTCACCTGTCCTCCTGTTCTCACCTGTCCTCCTGTTGTCTCACCTGTCCTCCTGTTCTCACCTGTCCTCCTGTTGTCTCACCTGTCCTCCTGTTGTCTCACCTGTCCTCCTCTTGTCTCACCTGTCCTCCTGTTCTCACCTGTCCTCCTGTTGTCTCACCTGTCCTCCTGTTCTCACCTGTCCTCCTGTTCTCACCTGTCCTCCTGTTGTCTCACCTGTCCTCCTGTTGTCTCACCTGTCCTCCTCTTGTCTCACCTGTCCTCCTGTTCTCACCTGTCCTCCTGTTGTCTCACCTGTCCTCCTGTTCTCACCTGTCCTCCTGTTCTCACCTGTCCTCCTGTTGTCTCACCTGTCCTCCTGTTGTCTCACCTGTCCTCCTCTTGTCTCACCTGTCCTCCTGTTCTCACCTGTCCTCCTGTTGTCTCACCTGTCCTCCTGTTCTCACCTGTCCTCCTGTTGTCTCACCTGTCCTCCTCTTGTCTCACCTGTCCTCCTCTTCTCACCTGTCCTCCTGTTGTCTCACCTGTCCTCCTGTTGTCTCACCTGTCCTCCTGTTGTCTCACCTGTCCTCCTGTTGTCTCACCTGTCCTCCTGTTGTCTCACCTGTCCTCCTGTTGTCTCACCTGTCCTCCTGTTCTCACCTGTCCTCCTGTTCTCACCTGTCCACCTGTTGTCTCACCTGTCCAGCTAATATCCCCTCTGTCCCCTTGATGTTGTTTCTAACCACCACAAGTAATGTCGTGTCCCCAGTCAGTTCTTGTGATTCTATTGACTTTTAAGCCCATAATTGATTCAAACCATGACAGATGTACACTAACCAGCTGATGGTCATGCATTCTTCCCCTGACAGGTACCGTGTACGACGAACCGCAGCAGAGATGTCTACCTGCCACTCAGGTAGCGCCACCATGTGGTACTTCTGCCGACGTAAGTCACGTATCCACTATTTGTGTTTCTTCTCGTCTGCTACTTGTATGTTTGTGTGAGATTATTGTGTCAGTTTATGTTTGTGTGTGTTTGTGTGTGTGTGTGTTTATGTGTCTGTGTGTGTATGTGTGTGTGTGTTTGTGTGTATATGTGTGTGTGTTTGTGTGTGTGTATGTGTGTGTGTGCACGTTTGTGTATGTGTATGTGTGTGTGTGTTTGTGTGTTTGTGTGTGCGTGTTTGTGTATGTGTGTGTATGTGTGTATGTGTGTGTGTGTTTGTGTGTGTGTATGTATGTGTGTGTGTGGGTAGTGTTATTTTTCTTGTAGAATTGAACTAATGTTTCTTGTGTTGAGGTGGTTGAGGTGGTTGAGGTGGTTGAGGTGGGAGCCTGTATCAGAGTAACATCACAGCCCGCCATTGCCTCTGCACACATCACTTCCGGGATAGTAATAATGTTTGCGTGGGTGTCAAAGGCCCGTTGCGTCCATCGATCACCTTCGTGTCCAACTGCTGAGGCTGTGTTCATGTGTAGCGTGTCGACCGAAAGTCCTACAGTCTCCCCAGGTGGAGCTGAGTACTCTGCTGCCTTAGGATGTGGGCCGCGAGGAGTGTGTTAGACCAATGTTTGTGTCTAGCTTTCCGTGTCAAACTCCCTGTTTCCCGTGTCCCGCCTCCAAGACTTCTGACTATGTCCACCTGTTGGTCAGCGTGACCATCGCTGTGCCGAGAAGACGAGGTTGGGAGAGGTATCACGTAATCTCCGGTGGAGGGAGGGATGGGCAGGAGGAAGTCGGCTTCAGTCCGAGCAGATATGTCCTTCAGTAGTTATAACCTGGACTGGATTCTGGTGGGTAGTTAAGCGGAATGTTGAACTCATTAACTGGTCTCCAGCGGCTTGAGCCAGGCATGAAATGCAGCGTAATGGAGCATAACAAACAGGATAACCGATCGAAAGCACATCAATTCCACAGAATAAATTCCCTGGCACCACCCGGTAAAGGAGTTGGGAAATATAATCTGAACAGGAACCACAAAACATCGGACAATTTGACAAAAACACCGGAGCGGGTCGAGAGCGCAGCCACTAAGGCGCGGCCATTGGGATGGTCTGCAAGGAAGCTGAGATCACTTGAGCCTTATTGTACTCCATGGAGACTGTTTTTGATGCTTCTCCTGCACAGACCCCACACACTGCTATTTTGGCAGAACCGGTGTCCATCCCTCAAGATTTAGAAGATGCTGGACATTGTAGACCTGACCTCACCCAAACAGCCCCAAAGGTCACCCACTTTGTAGACCTGACCTCACCCAAACAGCCCCAAAGGTCACCCACTTTGTAGACCTGACCTCACCTAAACAGCCTCAGAGGTGGCCCACACTCTCGCCACTCATGATGTCATAGAAGTGATGTCATAGAAGTGATGTCATAGAAGTGATGTCATAGAAGTGATGTCATAGAAGTGATGTCATGGATCCCTGGATACCTAAACAGACATGGAAATGACAATGCGGACAGACTAACAAAGAAAAGATCAAGGCACATACACACGCCCTCAAATCTACAAACAGCCAGACAGATGATTAGAACGGCTAACATGGACACTTGGTTCAACAGATTGACCTTGAGAAACAAAGCGAGGGAAGTCTGCAGACAGATGGCAAGCCCCAAAACGGAGTGACAGCATCAAGACACTCATGAGAAGGGATCAGACACACTATCTCTGGCTATTACCCCATCACATCTCATTTCTTCACCCACGTTGAAATGGGAAGCACACACCGTAGTCTGCACGACACAACATACACGGCGACAAGGGGGTGATTCCTCGGTGTCGGTCTGTATAGATTGTAACTAATAAAGAAAAGAGAAGGTCATTACTACAACCAAGGTCGATGTAGACGATCAACGACAGAGGGTCAGAAGATCTTGTTTTCTACCGTCAGTGATGTGATGGTGGTGAGGTCTCCATGACGTCTCTCATGAAAAGTGTCAGCTTTCTTGTGTGAGGTCTCCATGACGTCTCTCATGACAAGTGTCAGCTTTCTTGTGTGAGGTCTGCATTGCGTCTCTCATGACAAGTGTCAGCTTTCTAGTGCTTTTATTTCGTATCTTGTTATGTCTGACTGACATTCTTCAACAGCTTATATTTAGCACACACAAACAACGCACAAGCACACACACACACACACACATCGCGCACAAACATATACACACCCATAACTCACACACACTCACACACAGACACATACACACAGAAACACACACACACACACACACAGACACACACACAGATACACAAACACAGACCCACACACACAGACACACACACACAGTCACACTCACACACAGACACACAGACACACAAACACAGACACAGCGCAAAACCAAGGACCATGCGCAGAAACCCGCCTCTTGTACGACGTAAACGATCACGTGACATCCAAGAAAAGATTTCCCCTGCCCAATGTATTCCTTGTCAGCTGTTGGGGAGGGCCGAGTTGTTGTGGTTGGACCAGCTGTTGAGCAGGCCTAGCTGTAGTGGTTGGACCAGCTGTTGGGGTGGGCTGAGTTGTTGTGATTGGACCAGCTGTTGAGCAGGCCCAGCTGTTGTGGTTGGACCAGCTGTTAGGTTGGCCCAGCTGTAGTGGTTGTACCAGCTGTTGGGGTGGGCCGAGATGTTGTGGTTGGAACAGCTGTTAGGCTGGCCCAGCTGTAGTGGTTGGACCAGCTGTTGGAGTGGGCCGAGCTGGTGTGGTTGGACCAGCTGTTGTTGTACGCCGAGCTGTTGTGGTTGGAACAGCTGTTATGCTGGCCCAGCTGTAGTGGTTGAACCAGCTGTTGGGGTGGACCGAGCTGTTGTGGTTGGACCAGCTGTTGAGCAGGCCCAGCTGTAGTGGTTGAACCAGCTGTTGGGGTGCACCGAGCTGTTGTGGTTGGACCAGCTGTTGAGCAGGCCCAGCTGTAGTGGTTGGACCAGCTGTTGGGGTGGGCTGAGTTGTTGTGATTGGACCAGCTGTTGAGCAGGCCCAGCTGTAGTGGTTGGACCAGCTATTGGGCTGGCCCAGCTGTAGTGGTTGGACCAGCTGTTGGAGTGGGCCGAGCTGTTGTGGTAGGACCAGCTGTTGTTGTACGCCGAGCTGTTGTGGTTGGAACAGCTGTTAGGCTGGCCCAGCTGTAGTGGTTGTACCAGCTGTTGGGGTGGGCCGAGCTGTTGTGGTTGGACCAGCTGTTGTTGTACGCCGAGCTGTTGTGGTTGGACCAGCTGTTGAGCAGGACCAGCTGTAGTGGCTGGACCAGCTGTTGGGGTGGACCGAGCTGTTGTGGTTGGACCGGCTGTTATTGTACGCCCAGCTGTAGTGGTTGGACCAGCTGTTGGGCTGGCCCAGCTGTAGTGGTTGGACCAGCTGTTGGGGTGGGCCGAGCTGTAGTGGTTGGACCAGCTGTAGTGCAGGGGTCAGATGCACTGGTTAGACCAGCTGGGGTCCTTGGGGTCAGGTGCACTGGTTAGACCAGCTTTGGTGGCAGCCTGCTTCACCTGGATCGACAAGATCAATCTCAGAACAAGGGAAAGTGTGTCTGTTCACGTGAAGATTTGGGCCGTCTAACTGGTTGGAGTTACCCGTCGACTAGAACTAACCTGCACACGACACAGGGCACAACCGGCACACGACACAGGGCACAACCGGCACACGACACAGGGCACAACCGGCACACGACATAGGGCACAACCGGCACACGACACAGGGCACAACCGGCACGGCTGACGTAGTATAATCAGCCAAGAAAACAAAGCATTGAATAAGATTGCAATCCATGATTTAGATGGAGAATGCATGGGCTAAAATCCCTGATTTAGATGGAGAATAGAAGAGTGAGTCATTGATACGGATAGGGAATAACAGAGTTTGAGTCATTCATATGGATGGAGATTAGAGGAACTTTAGTCATTGATGTGGATGGAGATTAGAAAAGCTTGAGTCATTGATACGGATGGAGATTAGAAGAGCTTGAGTAATTGATACGGATGGAGATTAGAAGAGCTTGAGTAATTGATATGGAAGGAAATTAGAAGAGCCCGTGTCATTGTTATGGATTGATAATTGGTTTTTCTTTCCACGATTTCTGTAAACAGAATGGCGGTGCTGCTTTTCATTTTCAGGGTGGCGACTTTGCTGATGGCAGACAGGTAGGTCGGTGGACCAGTTGTTTGTCTGTTTGGCTGTCTACACGAATGTCTACACTAGCTATCAATCTTTTAATTTATCTATGTTTATCTATTTATTAATTTGCTCAAATTGATATTTGTTTAGCTATATGTCTGTCTGAATGTGCCAATTGTATCTGTATATCTCTCTTTCTATCGTTGTTTTTCCTTGCGAAGGCTTGTTTGTGCTCACCTTTTTAATGTGTATTTTGTTCAAACGTTTCTCTCTTCGCTAACCATTTCTCATTTTCTCTCCCTACCCAACCAACTTTCTACACCACCCTCTCGCCTCAACTTTCTCATAACCTATGAGAGCGTTTGCTCTCCCTCATCTCTGTCCTCAGCATCCACCTTCGCTCTCCATCCTCTTCTTTAACCACACAATGTTTCTCCCCACTTCTCCGTCTCCATAAATCAGTTTCCAATACTCTCTCTCTCTCTCTCTCTCTCTCTCTACCTACCTACCTACCTACCTACATACCTACCTACCTACCTACTTACTTATCTATCTATCTATCTATCTATCTATCTATCTATCTATCTATCTATCTATCTATCTATCTATCTATCTATCTATCTATCTATCTATCTATCTATCTATCTATCTATCTATCTATCTATCTATCTATCTCTGTCGTTCTGTTAGTCTGTCGGTCTGTTGGTCTGTTGGTCTGTCGGTCTGTTGGTCTGTCTGTCTGTCTGTCTATCTATATATCTATATATCTATCTCTCTATCTATCCCTCGTACTGTGCAACCTGAATGATTTAACAAACACAACCCTCCGCAGGTAATCCAACCGCAAACAGACAACCTAGGTAATCCAGACCCCAACAAATGGCCCTTCACCATCAACAAGAGCGGGCGTCACCAGCGCACATCTCGAGGAGGGGGCAGCCACCTACAGCGCTTGGTCTACAGGTCGGGCGATCACGGAGCTGGGTCGGCCCAGTCAAACAACCATCCTCAAGAATTGAACCCTGCCGTGTATGGTATTAGCGCTAACCAGTTTGTGTCTGGCGTCCAAGACGACGAGGAAGAACACAATTAATATGTTGTTGAGTAGGGCCAGCACGTCGCGAGGGCCATGACGTCGTGAGGGCCATGACGTCGCGAGGGCCAGAACGTTGTGAGTGTCGAGACAACGTCAGACAGCTGACTCAATTATTGACTCAATTAGGCGGGCTTTAGAAAGACTTCTATATTAGACATCACTGTCTCAACATAAGATCAGACTAGGAAATATGCTTTGTGCCTCTTTGCTAATGTTACTCCTAGTCCCTATAGATGAGATGTCCTGTACGTAACAGATTCTAGAAACAGAGAAACTGAAAATATTTGATAGCATGAGATTATATTTGATCAAACTAATTTCAAGGTTTGATATGGGTTGTTTTTTTAGTGCAAGGGAAATAACTGATTTAATTATAAGTGCATTTATTCATATAGGTTATCTTACCTGATCTTGAAGCAGCTATAACATGTCGGTGTGAAAAAGATGCCAAGTGTTGTCATGACAACCAGGAATCAACAACCGTTTCTGGTGTATTCAAGAAAAAACAATAGCAGACGTAGAAGAGTCATGATTTGCAGTTGCGTGATGGTGTGGGTTTGATTCTCTGTACATAAAATGCTTTATCAACATCGTTCACATCTTTTTCAAAACGTTTTGACAAATTTTAAATAAAGAACCGCTTTTTTCAGAAACTACTGACTCACATTGTTGGATTTAGTACACATGTGTGTATGGATGTATTTGTGAAACAAGACTCCCATTGTTGGATTTAGTATACATGTGTGTATGTTCAAGCGAAATGATATAGAAGAGTTGAGACATGAGCAAACTGTTGGGAACTGTTACTACTGACAAACGACCTAGTGCTACAAATCATTGCATTACTTTAGATGGAGATGTGCACTACTGGAGGCTACAGAGCTCTGTAGGAATGAAACCACACACACACACACACACACACACACACACGCACACATACAGACATGGATAGATGCCTGTTGAACATTATAAACACACATTTATATGAAAACAACAAATCTTTGCAGAACACATTCATCACTATCAAATACGGCTTCTAACGGATAGACTCCTGTATCCAAGACAGAAGTACAAACCAGATATTGTAAGAAACACATCAGTGAAGTGTGCACTGACAGAAGACATCAGCCTGAAAACAATACAGACAAGAACCTTGTACACATTAGAAAGCTATTCTAACATTATAGTGCATGCACAACACTGCTTGTAAGGTCACTCTGCTGGACAGAAATACATCTATCATAAAGTTACCAAAATGGCGATACGTTACAAGTATGCGAGACGTGTGAACTACGAAAAAGATATTACAAGAATACAGACCGCTATCCTGGTGATGATAAACTAATTCTAGCAAGGAAAACAAAAACAACACGATATTGTAATCTACTTTTATAAAAGATGAACGCTACAAAGAAAAACATGACACTTACCAACTAACAACACAGACGTTTTAAAATTGGCTCGGACAATTAACAACATGCACCATCATCATGGTCACCTGGTGTGGACTACACGTCTTGTGTCTTATCTCGTCTTTCCCATAACCTATACCATCATGAGTACATCCCATTTCACATGAGTACACTACATCTCGCATCAGTACATCACATCTCGCTTCAACTTTCCCAAAACCTATACCATCATGAGTACATCACATCTCGCCTCAGCTTTCCCATAACCAATACCATCATGAGGACATCCCATCTCGCCTCAGCTTTCCCATAACCAATACCATCATGAGGGCATCACATCTCGCCACACATTTTTCATAATCTAGAAGGTCTTTGGGACAATGAAACAATTGACATACTATCACAATCAGGAGCCAGCCCAGCTCAAATAGGCCCTAAAGTCAACAGACACGCGCCCTAACGTGAGAATGACTGAGTCTATGGGCACAAGGATTGTCGGCGCTCGTGACGTCACCAGGCCCAGCGGTACTGGGTAATGACACGCTCAATCAAAACTGATAACAGCAACAAACTGTAGCGTATTGAACAGAGCACACTCTTCATAATTTGGAAAGAACTGGTGAGAACTGGTGAATAAGTTAAACCATGGACGAGACGAACTTCAGCAACTGCAGGCATCCATACAAGATGGTGCTGCTCGCTTGTGTAAGATTCACAACATTAAAAAGATAGCTGTTACATGGCGCTCTAACAAACACCTCATTCATGTCTGCTGGTCAGTGGTCAAACACCTGATTCATGTCTGCTGGTCAGTGGTCAAACACCTGATTTATGTCTGCTGGTCAGTGGTCAAACATCCGCTGATTTTTCAACCTGGCGTTGATTGTGAAACGGTAAACAACTAGACGGAACTAGCTAATCAACAACAACACATTCCACAAACGCAAACAAACACAGACGCACAACAAATACATCACACAAACACACGCCAACACACATAAGCACGCATCAGAAACACATCATGAGTCTGCAGAAAGTTGTGATACTTGACCTCTGAACATCTGAGTACAAAAAGACTGACAGCTGACGTGGTCTGTAGTGACAGCGCGCGCTAATCGTTCACGGTCTCTGTGGTTGTAATTCTCGACGGTACGCGCGTGTTTCCAATTTGTTTCCTTACAAGGGCAAAGACCCTCTTGTTCGCCATGAATGCCAAGAATAGAACGACGCCCTGCAGAAGAATGACTGTCATAAAGAGGTAGCGGAGTAGATTGTTGTTCTCCACAAAGTTCTTGGCAACAGAGAGTACCCAGGCGAAGCCCATGGCTGTCGACAGCTTGGCGTATATGAGACACTGGACGCGATTTGAGGATTTTTTCCTGAGTTTGTTTGCCTGCTTGCTGGAACGATGTAAGCCAATCAGTGTGATAGCGAAGCAGACGACGTTAATGACGTAGCTGACGATAAATGGAGCCGCCACAAAAACCCAGGTCGCCCAGACCGGACCCAGGAACCATGTACAGAACAATTCCCCGTAGCGTGGAAACTCGACTGGCGACGGCATCACCTTGCAGCTTGTCGGCAGATCTCCCGCATCTTCCATTGTCGATGTCGTATTTCTGCAGGAAGAGAGATCGTAACCACCCGAGGAGTCGTCGTGTAGGAGGTCAAGGACGACTGAGGTCAGAACAATAACCACCGATGTGCCCCATACAACAATGCTGTATCTGAAGAACATTTTATTATCAAGCAGTAGCTTTCTCGTTCGTATGGACCTGGAACCAAATGTCAAGGCCATGTTCACAGCAATGCCAGACATCCAGCCAAACTGTGCCATGGTGACGAGATGACTTAACGCAGCCACAACAGGACACACGATCTCGTGGTGAAATTTGAAAAAGGTCAGAGCATTTGATAAATAGGTCAGTAGCATGGTTGCCGCCAAGCTGGCGTTCATCTTCCCTGGGAGAGTGCGCAGTTCTGGGAATAGGCAGTACAGGGTAACCATGAGAAGCAGACAGACAACCGACACGCAAGTCAAGGTCCAGCTGACGACCATGAATGTTCTGCTTTGCCCAGCTGCCTCAGAGCTTGCCTTAGCCAAGCACACGTAAACTATGTCTCCCTGAATGTCGACATTATCTTTGCCATACTCTTGTTCCAACTTCAGGACAGATGTGCTGAAGGCCGTTCCGTTCAGAGTGTCTGCAAATACTGAGCAGTCGTTCCTATGTAATAAAGTGCTTAGTTCGCAAATAAATATATGAGATTCTGAGAGAATTGGCAGTTCTGTGTTTTCTTGTGCAAAATGCATTTGGTAGCCGACCGAGTGTAGCGGATAGTATATCTTACTCCCGCTAGTGTTGACCACTGCAAACATAACACCCGACCTGTCCTCTATGCTGAACGATGCAAAATGTTTTGGTGCTGCTCCAGAAGTACACAGGGATAGATCATGTTTGCCTAGGCTAACAACAGTCACACTAAACTCTTCCAGATACATGCCCTCAACAAACTCCTTGAGTTCTGTTAGAGAACGAATGTCAAGGTCTAGTGACGGAGTTAGAATGAACTTAGCAGACGTCAAAGCCTCCGTTGAATAATTAAGAAACAGATCAGCGCATAGAGCTTGATGTCGAGTAACGTTGTCTGTTAATCGAGTGTTGTTGGTGTCTGCAACCTCGGATTGGTAGTGACTAACCACAACATTGCTTACTTGAAAATATTGGGAAAACATTTCTAGATATTCCTTGCCGAAGTTCTGGCACGAGATGTGACCTTCCTGTGTTTGAACATGGACACTCAGCTTAGTCCAATCTGTTGGAGACGTGGCCTGTTGAACACGGACACTCAGCCCAGTCCAATCTGTCGGAGACGAAGATGTGGTCTGTTGAACACGTTTGAGGTTGTTCGAGGGTGAGCATTCCCTCTTGTCCGGCTCGTATGCTAATGGACAAGTCAACACTCTGCACGCATGTCTGACCGGATCAAATATTTGCTCGTCAGTACAGCCAAACTCACGGCTTGAGTCTGTATGACCTGCGTTCTCGCTGTGCCTAGTTCTGACGTCAAAAATCAAGAAAATCCCAGGAGAGAGATATGGCCAAGGAATACCAGAATTTGCAAGGCAAACTAACCGCTTAACTCCGGGAACCTCAATTACATTTGGATGAGTTTCCGATTCCCTCTTCGACCTGGTCTGAGAACTCAAACAATGTCGGCAATGCGGGTTCCTGTAGGAGTCCATATAAAACAGGTAACTCTCACACAGCAGCACGTCCGTCTTGGTACAGATGTTGTTATTAAGGCTGTCTAAGAGCTGCTGCCTGTCTCTGGATGGTAGTGTCACTGAGCTGTAGCAAGTCCGCTGGAGGCTGGCTGCACCGCTGTCCGTGAAGCTGATGTTGCAGAGGCTGAATCTGAGAAGCGCATCTACTTCAATAAATGTCACCACCCTTTGCGTAGTTGCAAAGAGTGTTGGGTCACACACGAGACCAGCTGTCCACCTGGTGTACTCACTTTGATAAACCCCGTGACATCTAGCACAGAACTCATTGATGAATGTCACCTGAGCTCCTCCCACAGTAGCTGTGACAGGTGGAACTAAATGTGAGATGTTACCTTGGCACTTGTCTCGAAGCTCGACCTCTGCACTACCAGGACACTCCTCAACAAACATCATCATCGTGTTCTCGACAAAATTCTTTATCTGACAAGAGGCATAGTTCATGTACAGGGTGTCTACAATCTTGTCAGCATCATCTGAATGTTGCCTTAACATGTCAACCAGGTTGTCTGGACTCGGAACGATGGTCGTGTCATGTCGAGTTTGAACAATGAAAGTTACAAGTTGTTTAGAGGTAAACAGATTCCAACAACTCTCAAAGACGTCCGGACAGCAGTCGCCGTAAATAATACATTTACGGTCACAGTTACAGAAAAAATGGTGGGATAAGGTCTTTACTTGGACGAGTAAAGCTTCCTTCCGGTCACCCGTGCCCACGATGTGCTCTAACGGTTGTCCTCTAGCATGGTCCTCGTCCAGACGGTTGTTTCTTGTTTCTAGGTCCGATGACTCGACATCCTGGACACATCGCTCGCGACAAGACAGGCCTGGACATTTTGGGATGAGCTGGCCGGCTAGTCGGATGCGGTCCATATTGTCTGTGCTTGTGCTGTTGTATTGAGCCTCGATAGAACCTGTTTTATTGTCTGTGTTTGTGCTGTTGTGTTGAGCCTCGATAGAACCTGTTTTATTGTCTGTGTTTGTGCTGTTGTGTTGGGCCTGGTCAAACTCATTGATGTTCCATGGGGTATGAACTAAACATGTCGTGTTTTGTGCCATCCTAACAAATTCTGTTGTGTTTTGTTCCACATGGACAAATTCTGTTGTGTTTTGTTCCACATGGATAAATTCTGTTGTGTTTTGTTCCACATGGACAAATTCTGTTGTGTTTTGTTCCCCATGGACAAATTCTGTTGTGTTTTGTTCCACATGGACAAATTCTGTTGTGTTTTGTTCCACATGGACAAATTCTGTTGCGTTGTCCATGAGTCGGGCAGAAAGTGAGGCAAGCATTGAGACAGAAGTAGACTTCGTTATGTTGTGAAAGGGCAATCTTGATTCAATGATGTTCTGTAGCAGCCAGGGAGCAAATGAATTGTTCTGGACAATGCTAAATGAGTTTGCTGAGGTCTTGTGAGTCGTATCCATTTTGTGGCATGGGACCTGCCAGAAATCTTGTGTTGACTGTTGATGATCTGGTGACACCTCGAGGGACAGTTGTTCTGCTCCTAGAGCACGTGTTTTATTCCGTGCGGTCTTCTTCGTCTGATCTGTGTCCAGGCTGCTCCTACCTGGCATATCTACCTTTACATTATTGAATATCTCATCACGACAAACCCGATGACCAGATTCCAGAATATCTGAATCACCGTTAGAAGGAATCATATTCTCTGGGTTCACATTCATCTCTTGTTGGTTGAAAAGTTGGTTGTCACTGCAAGATGGTGTTCCTGTGCACCCAGCCTGATTCCGGATTTCTTGACCTCGTACTGCTCGTCCAGCCGAGGATATAGCTGCTTCACCCCCGTCTTCTCGATCACGTGCTACCTCAGGTGTGACTGCGTGTCGGCAAACACAACAGAAACCTGCCAGGCACAGAATAAACCACGCTGCCGGGAAGAAACAGACAAAGCCAGGAGATTAATATTTGCACGTCAGCAGTCATGTCCTCTATACTTGTGGGGACTTCAACAGTCATGTCCTCTATACTTGTGGGGACTTCAACAGTCATGTCCTCTATACTTGTGGGGACTTCAACAGTCATGTCCTCTATACTTGTGGGGATGTCGCTATCAATCGTCCGTCACCTGTAAACACGTTAATGTCACCTTGCCATGACCTTCACCTACAACATCATCACCCATAACTCTCTATTGCAACACACATTACTTTTGTCATCATCAGTATTATCACAATGGTAGCCGCCATCTCTACCATTTTTGCCATCTTCTCCTCTTTAACAACAACAAAGACCACAAACATTACTCGCTCAAAGTTTTCTTGGCAAGTGAACGACATCTCAGATCTCATTGACGTCTTAGCTTGCCATGGCCATGAAGGATCTTTATGTCGTCTTAGCCACATTGTCACACCAAATCATTCTCTGTCTTCTAATTTCACTAAATGAACACCTCGCTCTTTGTCCGGCTCGCCAGCCGTATGCTACCGTTCGTCATTTTCAACCTGTGATTCCAATTCAGATTTATAAAACTAGATTCAACCTGTCACACGTTCTCGGATCTCTCTACTCAGTGTCACCATTGAACGAGTCAAACTAAAACAGATACCACTCTTCCTTCAAGTTCTCATGTCAGCTCAGATCTTACAAACAGTACATCAAACTGATCATTGAATTTCAAATCGGGTCGTCTACTCAGCCGACAATCATCTCCGATTCATCTTTGCTCAATCAAATTGTTCAATCATCTAATATCTTTCAATTGTTTAAGTACTGGTTAACACCTGGTGTGGTTATGGGGGCCCTAAGTGCTAGTCAACACCTGGTGTGGTTATGGGGCTGTAAGTACTGGTCAGCATCTGGTGTGGTTATGGGGGCCCTAAGTGCTGGTCAACACCTTGTGTGGTTATGGGGCTGTAAGTGCTGGTCAACACCTGGTGTGGTTATGGGGCTGTAAGTACTGGTCAAGACCTGGTGTGGTTATGGGGGCCCTAAGTGCTGGTTTACACCTGGTGTGGTTATGGGGCTGTAAGTACTGGTCTACACCTGGTGTGGTTATGGGGCTGTAAGTACTGGTCAAGACCTGGTGTGGTTATGGGGGCCCTAAATGCTGGTCAACACCTGGTGCTCTGTATATATATAAAACCAGGGGTTCTGTTGACCCTGACAATTTCTGTTTATTTGGAATCCTGGTATCGAAACAGGTATGTTAATGTCTGTTGCCAGGTAACCGAATGCTTCGGCTAAACGTAGTAGCTTTCTTACAACTTCCGGCGGCTTACTAGTCCTGGGGCAAGGTACACATATTTTTAACTTGAATGTTTTTCCGGGCTCCGGCCGTTAAGCCAATTCTTTTCTATTTCAAAACTGCCGAGAGTTTTAACGTGCTCGGCCCTGAACACGGAAGCCCGATCTCACTATCCAGAAATCGGTGGAATTTTTACAAGAATATTCACGTGAAAGAATCAGTCCCCGTTGTTATTCGAACCCTCGACGTCGGGCACTCGAGGCGACACTTTATCTGTAGACCACTGCGTCCCCCACTCGAGACAGACACCTTACCTGTAGACCACTGAGTCCCGCACTCGAGACAGACACCTTACCTGTAGACCACTGAGTCCCGCACTCGAGACAGACACCTTACCTGTAGACAACTGAGCCCTCCCCCACCCCCCCCCCCACCTAAGGCAAACACCTTACCTGTAGACCACCGAGTCCCTAGTTTATGTTTACAAATGGTTAATTTGCATATTGCATTTATCACAGATGGTTGCAAGCGTGTACGTGTGATTTTGCAGTTAATTTTCATGGTCGTACAGGAGACACGTATCGTCTGCCAAGAGTTGGTGCTACTTCTCATGTGTTGTCTGGTCTCTGATGCGATTTGTCCCTGTAGATGTTGAGAGGAAAGCACACACCGCTGCCTCACATCAGTAGTGATTTCCAAATCATCTGTGACACAATCAGTAGCTCCTGCGACGTCCATACTCTGAGAGTAGTCTGACAGTAGTCTGACAGTTGTCTGACAGTACTCTGACAGTAGTCTGACAGTAGTCTGACAGTAGTCTGACAGTACTCTGACAGTAGTCTGACAGTACTCTGACACTACTTGGGCATTATCAAGTGGCTGACATCCCACATCCTAATCTTCCAGCATTGTCCAAAGTTGAATCTTGTCTGTCCTATCAAACGCTTTTTCTTGAACACTGAGTTTAGTGCATAGATTATCGTTTTATTCTATTGATCTTTGGCTTACCTGCTCACCTTAGGGTGAATAAAGCCTCCGTGCAGCCATTACCTCGGCACATCCAAATATAGCTTCGGACAGCTGAGGTTCAACACAGTTCTGAATCTAAAACAAACACGTGCGAGTTTAAAGTATTTCGCATTGTTCGATTTCAGCTTCAATGTCGCCTGCATGTTTCCTGTGTTTTTCTTTTTCTGGCCAGATGGTTGGGGGTATTCCTTAGTAGTCTGTTTTTTGTTCTCTCTTGGAACTTCTGGTCTCGCAGGTGTTCAGGTACCCTCTTTAGTTTTCCAACCCGAGTAAAAGATTTGTATTGTCTTCTCAATTGAAATTGCTCAATATTTGTTGTGTTCCCAGCTCTGCGACTGGAGTGCTTGTCAATGCCCAAAGAGAAATTCTGAGACCCATATTTTGGACTTTGTCATGTTTTCCTGTGTTTGTACTGGCCGCTGTTGACCAATGGCCTAGAGGCATGGTCTATTATTGGTCTGATTGCACCCGTGTAGACTTTCTTAATGATTTTTTAGTCCCCCCCCCCCCCCCCCCCACGATGTACTAGCCAGTTTTTCTCATTACCGTGAGTCTTATCATGCCCTTTGTCGAGGTTCTATATTTGACTTCCAGGTGAGTCTCCAGTCAAATGTGACTGCAATGACTGTGGATGTGTCCAACTGAAATTTTTTTGGTTTCATATTTTTATTGTTATTATCTCTTTTGGCTTGGCTTCGTTCGTTCTCAATCTTCCGTACCAAACCCTGAAATGGCTTAAGTAGCAGAATGTAGTCTAGAGAACGGAATGCGTTGTGTCGTAGTTTACAGCTTGACTGCGATATTTGCACCTTTCGGTCCAACACATCCGACTTGAGCAAGCATTTTTTGAGTACCGGGTTAGCATTCCCTCTTCGATCCCTTCTCCTTAGCCAGTCTGCCCTGCTGCAGCCTGTTATCCAGGATCACCGGGTGGAGGTGTAGAATGGTCTTGACAGCTCTGGTTCGCTGGCCCTGACGCTAGCAGTCAGCTATGGGTCGCTGACCACTGCAGCTCATGCGCTGCTCAGCATCTTGATCCCTTATCTCTTTTTAAGAGAAGAGTGAAAAGAGACTGGCGGAGATTTTGGTGTGGTTTATTTTGAGCCCACTCTTTTGTTGAGTTCTCCTCCTCCTCTACTGTCTCCTGGAGCAAGTATGAGGCTGTTGTTGCATGTTCTGTGGCTCTCCATACAGTAACGTCATCTGCGTGTAAGCTGATTGATACATGCTGATGGCAGCATTTAGTGATGTTGTTTATATATACCAAGAAGGGAATGTGCGCTATTCCACTTCCCTGTGGCACTCCCTCTCTCAGCCTGACCTCCTGCTGGTTTAGTTATCCAATTGAAGTATGGCAGGTCTAAGGAAGCGATCACCTTTTATCCACGACAACATGTTGTTGGAGACTTCCGATTAGAGGACTTTCAGCTGCACGCCTTTTCTCTCGGGCGTGCTGGAGAGATCAAAGAAGCTGACTAGAACTTACTTCTCCACTTGAATGGCCTTTCTTTGAACAGTGGTAGATTACTTCTGTTTTAATTAGTAGAAGATGCGAAAATGTTGGACTGAAAACAAAACAGGATTGTTTGACAAGAAATGATGAAATCACATATTGGAAACTTGTGTTTGACAAGAAATGATGAAATCACTAATTGGAAACTTGTGTTTGACAAGAAATGATGAAATCACTTATTGGAAACTTGTGTTTGACAAGAAATGATGAAATCACTTATTGGAAACTTGTGTTTGACAAGAAATGATGAAATCACTTATTGGAAACTTGTGTTTGACAAGAAATGATGAAATCACTTATTGGAAACTTGTGTTTGACAAGAAATGATGAAATCACTTATTGGAAACTTGTGTTTGACAAGAAATGATGAAATCACTTATTGGAAACTTGTGTTTGACAAGAAATGATGAAATCACTTATTGGAAACTTGTGTTTGACAAGAAATGATGAAATAACTTATTGGAAACTTGTGTTTGACAAGAACACGCTGAAGAATATATATGCTTTTGGGCGTTGCCGCAAGCAATTTGGAGGCGTCTGCTGTTGCTGGTTTGATACGGGGGAAAGGTGCTCCGCACATGTTCAGCTTTTCGGCGAGTTAATTTACCCAAATCTATGTGAGAGTCGTTGTGATCATCATCATACGCATCATCATCATACGCATCATCATCATAGCATCATCATCATAGCATCATCATCATACGCATCATCATCATACGCATCATCATCATAGCATCATCATCATACGCATCATCATCATACGCATCATCATCAAACTGCCTACCAATGTTGCAGCGTTGTTAACCTTAAGTGACACCACCTACCTTCAAGCGACATGTTTCTCTATCAGCTGGACAACTCACAGAAAGGGTCAAGTCACTGAAACATGTTTGATGGCAGAGATGCGAACCTGCGTGCTTAATCACCGACGTCAGACTGTGCAGGTCCTAGTCACACCAGGACCCTGGAACTACCTTAGGATCTGACCTGTCAGCATCTGAACATCTGCCTTCGGTAGAGGACGATGGAATCTGATGCAAGTAGAAACAAGTCTCGCATTAACAAGCCACAACAAGGAGGAATCGTACAGACAAATGTGTAGCGTAATTGTTTACATGAAGACAACAAGTAACAAACAGCAGCCTGGAAACCTTTTTAAAATATCAACTTCAGTTGTCGGCAGACTCACAGGTGTCAGAAAGGTAATGTGAAACGTAGCTTTATGGGGAGGCAGATAACGTCTGGTCAGGCAAAACATACTGATCAGACATGTTAGTCAGGGTCAGGCAAAACATACTGATCAGACATGTTAGTCAGGTCAGGTAAAACATACTGGCCATGACCCTCACCTCGGCTTCCTCGCATCTTCCCTGCAAACTGAATGTATTTTCATGGCAGTCTGGCTAACGAGATGAGGACTCGACGTGATCCTCATAGTAGTGAGAGACACACATATAAAGTCAAGCATAGCACAACCGTCTGGAGGACCCGGTCCACCATCATCAGCACGCTTGGCATGTGAGGACAGCTACGACACCCCGGTACTTAATTGCCTTTTTAGAGCGCACAAAAGTGTAATCCTACTCATTGTGGGAATTCAACAACAACAACAACAACAACAAAAACAACAGTAGCTTGACAATGTGACAGCTGAGACCTAATAAAACAGGTGTGGCCTTGTTATTCTGAGAACGGCAGCACACACCTTCCTCTAGGTAAGCTACAGAAACTAATTTCACATAAGGCAGGTAGAGCAGATAGGACAGTTAAGGCAGGTAGTATTGGTAGGGAAGGAAGTGCAGGTAGAGCAGCTAAGGTAGGTAGTATTGGTAGGGAAGGAAGTGCAGGTAGAGCAGCTAAGGTAGGTAGTATTGGTAGGGAAGGAAGTGCAGGTAGAGCAGCTAAGGTAGGTAGTATTGGTAGGGAAGGAAGTGCAGGTAGAGCAGCTAAGGTAGGTAGTATTGGTAGGGAAGGAAGTGCAGGTAGAGCAGCTAAGGTAGGTAGTATTGGTAGGGAAGGAAGTGCAGGTAGAGCAGCTAAGGTAGGCATTGCAGGTAGAGCAGGTGTGCCAGTTCCAGCTGAGGCATGAGCATTTAGGGCTAGAGAAAATGGGCTGGCGACTCTAAGAACAAAGGTTGCCTGAATGCGTGCCAAGCTAAATCACCGTCCTGACACTAGGTCGACAAAGGAATCGATGATTTTAGGTGGAAGACTTTGTTTAGTACAAAGGGGGGAGACGGGATGTTCAGAGCTGAGATGGGGGCTCATAGCTGACCACTCTGGTGGATCCAAATTGGCGTAGAGGGAGGTTGGCGACAGTTTGATTCTGTCACGACCGGCTACGACATTTAGGGTGACAGTGATTCGTGGATAATCATCAAATAACAATTAGTTGGGGTAGTTCCAAATTAGAGTGATGGCTAATTCAGACAACCAACAGAAGACATTGGACAGCCATAATGTTGCTTGAGATGATAAAATACTCTGCAAAGATGAACTCAGCTGACTGGATAGGTGAATGGCTGAGAGGCTGTCAGGAGTCTGTGAGTGAGTAAGTTTGCAGGGTGATGGTACCTAAATACATCTCGAGTTTTGGCCAGTCGCTCCATAGGTGTTTATGTTGGACACCCTGTGAACAGTAAGAGAACTGAATGTGTGTTGTATGTGCAGGACACCTTGTGAACGATTTATGTTCTAAACGGTTACACGTGTGCACAGATTCCCTGATCATACGTGAACCGAATGTATGGGATTGTACAGATCACCTGATTGAACGTGATCTGATTATATGTTAATGCACATAACGACTGAGTACGTAAACCAATCGTGAGGAAGAGTTGTGATTGAGAGTTGAGTGTGCAGATAAGAAAGTGCAGCGAAAAGAATTTGGGTTATGAATCATGGAGGAAACATCAAAATGTAGTGCTTAAAACCTCCTCTTGTAGTTCAATATATATATTATGAATATTTAGTTTAAATGTACTTTCCTCTTTTTGTTGACATTCATGTTTTTAAATCATATATAGTGTTTACTGTGTTATTGACTGTGTGAAGTCGTGTCGTGGATACATGTTGTAACTCTTTAGATAAGTAAACTACTCAGCTGAAACTAGACTTTACCACACAGGTAAAGCAGGTGAGGCAAGTAGGGTAGAGAGAGCATGGAGGGCAGGTAGGACAGGGAGGGCAGGTAGGACAGGGAGGGCAGGTAGGACAGGGAGGGCAGGTAGGTCAGGGAGGGCAGGTAGGACAGGGAGGGCAGGTAGGACAGGGAGGGCAGGTAGGACAGGGAGGGCAGGTAGGACAGGGAGGGCAGGTAGGACAGGGAGGGCAGGTAGGGCAAGTAGAGAAGGTAGAGCAGGTAGGGCAGGTAGGACAGGGAGGGCAGGTAGGACAGGGAGGGCAGGTAGGACAGGGAGGGCAGGTAGGTCAGGGAGGGCAGGTAGGACAGGGAGGGCAGGTAGGACAGGGAGGGCAGGTAGGACAGGGAGGGCAGGTAGGACAGGGAGGGCAGGTAGGACAGGGAGGGCAGGTAGGTCAGGGAGGGCAGGTAGGACAGGGAGGGCAGGTAGGACAGGGAGGGCAGGTAGGACAGGGAGGGCAGGTAGGACAGGGAGGGCAGGTAGGACAGGGAGGGCAGGTAGGTCAGGGAGGGCAGGTAGGACAGGGAGGGCAGGTAGGACAGGGAGGGCAGGTAGGACAGGGAGGGCAGGTAGGACAGGGAGGGCAGGTAGGACAGGGAGGGCAGGTAGGACAGGGAGGGCAGGTAGGGCAAGTAGAGAAGGTAGAGCAGGTAGGGCAAGAAGAGAAGGTAGAGCAGGTAGAGCAGGTAGAGAAGGTAGAGCAGGTAGGGCAAGAAGAGAAGGTAGAGCAGGTAGAGCAGGTAGAGAAGGTAGAGAAGGTAGAGCAAGTAGAGAAGGTAGAGGAGGTAGAATAGGTAGAGAAGGTAGAGAAGGTAGAGCAAGAAGAGAAGGTAGAGCAGGTAGAGAAGGTAGAGCAGGTAGAGAAGGTAGAGCAGGAAGGGCAAGAAGAGAAGGTAGAGCAGGTAGAGCAAGTAGAGAAGGTAGAGCAGGTAGGGCAAGAAGAGAAGGTAGAGCAGGTAGAGAAGGTAGAGCAGGAAGGGCAAGAAGAGAAGGTAGAGCAGGTAGAGAAGGTAGAGCAGGTAGGGCAAGAAGAGAAGGTAGAGCAGGTAGAGAAGGTAGAGCAGGAAGGGCAAGAAGAGAAGGTAGAGCAGGTAGAGAAGGTAGAGCAGGTAGGGCAAGAAGAGAAGGTAGAGCAGGTAGAGAACGTAGAGCAGGAAGGGCAAGAAGAGAAGGTAGAGCAGGTAGAGAAGGTAGAGCAGGTAGGGCAAGAAGAGAAGGTAGAGCAGGTAGAGAAGGTAGAGCAGGAAGGGCAAGAAGAGAAGGTAGAGCAGGTAGAGAAGGTAGAGCAAGAAGAGAAGGTAGAGCAGGTAGAGAAGGTAGAGCAAGAAGAGAAGGTAGAGCAGGTAGGACAAGAAGAGAAGGTAGAGCAGGTAGAGCAGGGAGAGCAGGTAGGGCCAGATGATAGAAGTGTTTAGGCCAAAGTTGAGTTAGTTGATGGATTTAAATAGGTCAGACTTGAATTAGTTGGTAGAAGTAGGTGAGACATGAGTTTGTTAATAGAAGTAAGTCAGGATTGAGTTAGTTGGTAGAAAAAGGTCGGGCTTGAGTTAGTCGGTAGAAGTAGGTCAGACGAGTTATTTGATAGAAGTAGGTCAGGATTGAGTTAGTTGGTAGAAGTAGGTCAGAGGAGTTAGTTGGTAGATGTAGGTCAGACTTGAGTTAGTTGGTAGAAGTAGGTCAGAGGAGTTAGTTGGTAGATGTAGGTCAGACTTGAGTTAGTTGGTAGAAGTAGGTCAGACTTGAGTTAGTTGGTAGAAGTAGGTCAGACTTGAGTTAGTTGGCAGAAGTAGGTCAGACTTGAGTTAGTTGGCAGAAGTAGGTCAAACTTGAGTTAGTTGGTAGAAGTAGGTCAGACTTGAGTTAGTTGGTAGATGTAGGTCAGACTTGAGTTAGTTGGTAGAAGTAAACTAAGTGACTAAGTGTGATACTTGACCAGGTACATGCACTTTCTCTGCTAAGATATCCCCTTATTCAGCCAATATATTCGTATCTCATTGAATATAAGAAAGGGGTCCGTCCATATGGCCCGGAAACAATACATGAGTTGTATCCTGGAGGGAAACTGCCGTCCACTGGTGCCAACAGAGCGACGTCTAGTATCTACCACCCGCGCGGTTGTGGACTGGCTGCTAGACCGGTTGTCGTAGCAACATAGATAAATATTTTAGGCGAACCATCCTCAAATGCGATTTGATGTATAATTGTGTTAAGTGCAAATTACATTTCACGTTGGACTAAAGAGAAGTGTTTGGAGTGGTATTGATCAAACACTTCACGGAGTACAAGTTCCACTGACAAGAAAACGTTTTTGTAATCGTCCGTACCGGCATATCAGTGACAAGCACGCTTGCCGACACAGACACCCTAGCTCACATTCGCTTTCCTTGTTGTTTGTCTTGGTCTCTGACCAATAATTGGATGCAGTTCTGGCAAGCAAATATCGTGTATAATAACACAAGTGTGGGCCAGATACTAGAACTGGGCACAAACATGAACGTAGCTTATGTTACTACCAACATGGCTTCCTTTATCCGGACATACGAATAACACACATACAAATAGCTAAGCAATCATGAGATTAGCAATGAGCAATTACCGGGTAGTATCGGCTAATATGTACTTACAAGGTAGGATTGTCTAATATGTACTTACAAGGTAGGATTATCTAATATGTACGTACAAGGTAGGATCGGTTGGGATGTACTTACAAATATGATCGGCTGCTATATAATGAGCTTACCGTCTAGAATCGCTTGGATAATGTACTGGCCGTTTTGGAGGTAACGTAGGTTTGGTTCACATTTTTGTTCCGACGCGACGTTTGAGAGTTTCGCATCCATGCTAGCACGCCAGTATGACCTGCTGAGAATATGGCGTGAGACATGTCGCCAGTATGACCTGCTGAGAATATGGCGTGAGACATGTCGCCAGTATGACCTGCTGAGAATATGGCGTGAGACATGTTTTTTTTCTTGACGAACAGCACACTATGAAAGAATCTCCCACCAACTGCAGACCGAGCCCCTATTGCTCTGCCGGGCGGTCAGTATGCTAACCACTGCGCTACCTCGGACCCACATTAGAAGTATGTTCCATGTTATCATTGTTTGGTCATTGTTTCCCATGGGAAGCTATGGTGGTAGGATTATCTGACGCCTATTGTGTCTTGATGATGTACTGTGCGCTGAATTTAGATTATAAAGTGAATGAGTCTGTGCTGGTTACCAGCCTGACTCTATCGTCTCGAGCTATCTTTGTCCAGTGGCAAGACGATTAGTCGAAATCACTACTGTGGTAACTCAAGATGCAGATACTCTGTTCTGATGTGTTTTGAGAAACTTGAGATTGGTTCGCCCATCGTTTCCGTCAATAGCTTTGAGAGGCGAGTGCCTTTCCTCTCGAACACAGAAGACTACTCGATGACTGGGTGGTGCCAACATTCCACTGTCAAGGTGAGTTACCGATTCTATAAACACCGCTAGTTTAGAGGGTAACGTGTCGTTTTGTTATCCAAACAAGTTATGACTTTCTTCAAATAGGTCATTGAACATGGTTACCCGTTTCACTTCATTTCACTCAACGAATACTCATCTCTTCACTTCACTTCACCCAACGAATGCTCTTCACTCAACGAATGCTCATCTCTTCACTTTACTTCAATCAACCAATGGTCATCTCTTCACTTCACTTCATCAAACGAATGGTCATCTCTTCACTTCACCCAACGAATCTTCTTCACTCAACGAATGCTCATCTCTTCACTTCAATCAACGAATGGTCATCTCTTCACTTCACTTCACCCAACGAATGGTACTCTCTTCACTTCAATCAACTAATGCTCATCTCTTCACTTCAATCGTCGAGTGGTCATCTCTTCACTTCACTTCACTTCACCGAAAAAATGATCATCTCTACACTTCACTCAACGCCAGTGTCAAGTCGGTGTTGCTGTATGGAGCGAAGATATATAGAACGGCCAATGTCATACAACAAAGACTCCAGTCCTCCGTTAACAGATGTCTAGGAAGGATAATGTTCATAAAGTGGCAGGACATGGTGAGGAATGAGGACTTGTGTTCATAAAGTGGCAGGACATGGTGAGGAATGAGGACTTGTGTTCATAAAGTGGCAGGACATGGTGAGGAATGAAGACTTGTGTTCATAAAGTGGCAGGACATAGTGAGGAATGAAGACTTGTGTTCATAAAGTGGCAGGACATGGTGAGGAATGAAGACTTGTGTTCATAAAGTGGCAGGACATGGTGAGGAATGAAGACTTGTAGAAAAGGAGCCATCAACAGCCACTGGAACAACAAATTAAGTGAAGAAAATGGGGCTGGATAGGACATACGCTGCGGAAGACACAGTTTAACATAACCAGACAGGCTCTTACATGAAATTATATGGAAAAGAGAGAGCGGTAGAGAGAGAGAGAGAGAGAGGTAGAGAGAGAGGTAGAAAGAGAGAGAGAGGTAGAGAGAGAGAGGTAGAGAGAGACAGAGAGAGGTAGAGAGAGAGAGGAAGACCCAAAAATGCGTGGAGAAGAGAATGTGAGAAGGAGGTAACATTAAATAACGACACCTGGGGGGGGGGGATGAAGGAAGAGGAGCCCGGGACCGTGTCCGCTGGCGAGATGTTGTTGATGGCCTATGCACCGGGGGCAGCGACGGGCTTTGATTGAATTGATTGTTTAAGACTTCTTCCGATGTTCCAACTACCCCACCCCACCACCCCACCACCCCCCACCCCTGGTTGCCTGCATGTGTTGTTGTTGTTATTTATTGTCCGCAAGGAGTAAGTTTACTATGTCGTGCGCCATGAAAGGGGCGTTCAGTGGCAGCTTGTAATAGCTTTCCTCACATTCCAAGCGTGCTAAAGAAGGTGGACCGTGGTCCTCCTGTCAGTTGTGCTATGCTTGACGTCATCCCCATCACAGCACCGACCGTTACCCCTGGGAGCAGACCCTTTTATAAAATGATTGCTGAAGTCGGACGCATTGGGCCGACAGGAGCAACATAAAAACCCCAGTGTAACGCACACCACCTTGGGAATTAGAGGAATAAGACGAGGGCACAATGAAAAAAATCTGCGTGACGCTCACTACTACGGCGATCACGTCGATCCACATCTCGTCAGCCAGACTACCTTGAAAACAGCTGTTTGCAGGGAACGCACCACGGAAGAGAGATTGTTGTCCTGAGGAGTATGTTGTGCCTGAGCCTGGCGTGACGTCCTGGTGAGTATGTTGTGCCTGAGCCTGGCGTGACGTCCTGGTCAGTATGTTGTGCCTGAGCCTGGCGTGACGTCCTGGTCAGTATGTTGTGTCTAAGCCTGGCGTGACGTCCTGGTCAGTATGTTGTATCTGAGCGTGGCCTGACGTCCTGGTCAGTATGTTGTGTCTAAGCCTGGCGTGACGTCCTGGTCAGTATGTTGTATCTGAGCGTGGCCTGACGTCCTGGTCAGTATGTTGTGTCTGACCGGTCTAGCAGCTCAGTCCTCGACTGGTTGTGTAGACTCCCTAAAATCTCGTCTTAAAATGGCTTCAACCTGATGCGCCTATGACCATCGTGACGTCATTTGGGGCGCCTCGCTCTCCAGCCGATACACGATTTGGGTCACTCTATCTTCAAAATTCGAATATCTTGACCAATGGTCAGCCTTTGTTTGAGATGCTTCCTTTGGCGGGGTATGCGTCTTCTTGAGTTGTTCGACAATTTTAAATTCGTAATTTATTGTTACAAAGATTGTTAATGACGAGTGCAGGAATTCTGTAACAAAAGCGTTTGACCTTCAACTTGGTTAACGGTTCTCAAACCTTTATAGTGACACAACTAAGTTCCAGCAGTTCTCAAGCTGTTTTGTGTCGGCGTAGTCCTCGTCTGTCTTGATCTGTTACAATCATCTACCTGTATCTGTCACAATCATCTACCTGTATGTTTAGAGGACAAGGTGTTCTGCCAATCTTCATAGTCTCCGCCTTTGATCTGATAAAATATATCATTCACAGGCTGCTGGATTTAAAATTATATCTTCTTACTCATATACCAGGTCGTCTGCCAAGTGTGGTTCATGGATTGAGTTCAGGTCGGGAAATGATGGTAGGTCTAGTGAATGACCAGGTTTATCACATGTCTCGCCGTGCGACGTTCGTCCCAGAGGGCCGGAGGTGACAGTTAGGGCAGAGGTGAGGGCTGGACCAGAGGTGACCGAGTTGGTCTGAAAAAGAAATAACTCCCACACAAGAAATTGGTCAGATGTGCAACATACGTTCTACCAGATTCTGACATCCCAACCCACCACGTCACATCAATGGCCGCAACACACATCCATGTCTAGCCTTTACATCGTCATCTGTCATTCCATCATTTACTCTTATTTACATTTTTATTTTTATGGTCCAATCTCTCACATTGTCTAAAAGTTACCTTGTATTCATATGGTCCAGTCTCTCACATTATCTAAAAGTTGACCTTGTATTCATATGGTCCAATCTCTCACATTATCTAAAAGTTGACCTTGTATTCATATGGTCCAATGTCTCACATTATCTAAAAGTTGACCTTGTATTCATATGCTCCAATCTCTCACATTATCTAAAGGTTGACCTTGTATTCATATGGTCCAATCTCTCACATTATCTAAAAGTTGACCTTGTATTCATATGGTCCAATGTCTCACATTATCTAAAAGTTGACCTTGTATTCATATGCTCCAATCTCTCACATTATCTAAAAGTTGACCTTGAATTCATATGCTCCAATCTCTAAAATTATCTAAAAGCTGACCTTGTATTCATATGGTCCAATCTCTCACATTATCTAAAAGTTGACCTTGTATTCATATGCTCCAATCTCTCACATTATCTAAAGGTTGACCTTGAATTCATATGGTCCAATCTCTCACATTATCTAAAAGTTGACCTTGTATTCATATGGTCCAATTTCTCACATTATCTAAAAGTTGACCTTGTATTCATATGCTCCAATCTCTCACATTATCTAAAGGTTGACCTTGAATTCATATGGTCCAATCTCTCACATTATCTAAAAGTTGACCTTGTATTCATATGGTCCAATCTCTCACATTATCTAAAGGTTGACCTTGAATTCATATGGTCCAATCTCTCACATTATCTAAAAGTTGACCTTGTATTCATATGGTCCAATCTCTCACATTATCTAAAGGTTGACCTTGAATTCATATGGTCCAATCTCTCACATTATCTAAAAGTTGACCTTGTATTCATATGGTCCAATGTCTCACATTATCTAAAAGTTGACCTTGTATTCATATGGTCCAATGTCTCACATTATCTAAAAGTTGACTTTGTATTCATATGCTCCAATCTCTAAAATTATCTAAAAGCTGACCTTGTATTCATATGGTCCAATCTCTCACATTATCTAAAGCTGACCTTGTATTCATATGGTCCAATCTCTCACATTATCTAAAGCTGACCTTGTATTCATATGGTCCAATCTCTCACATTATCTAAAAGCTGACCTTGTATTCATATGGTCCAATCTCTCACATTATCTAAAGCTGACCTTGTATTCATATGGTCCAATCTCTCACATTATCTAAAAGCTGACCTTGTATTCATATGGTCCAATCTCTCACATTATCTAAAGGTTGACCTTGTATTCATATGGTTTAATCTCTCACATTATCTAAAAGTTGACCTTGAATTCATATGGTCCAATCTCTCACATTATCTAAAAGCTGACCTTGTATTCATATGGTCCAATCTCTCACATTATCTAAAGCTGACCTTGTATTCATATGGTCCAATCTCTCACATTATCTAAAAGCTGACCTTGTATTCATATGGTCCAATCTCTCACATTATCTAAAAGCTGACCTTGTATTCATATGGTTTAATCTCTCACATTATCTAAAAGCTGACCTTGTATTCATATGGTCCAATGTCTCACATTATCTAAAAGCTGACCTTGTATTCATATGGTCCAATCTCTCACATTATCTAAAAGCTGACCTTGTATTCATATGGTCCAATCTCTCACATTATCTAAAGCTGACCTTGTATTCATATGGTCCAATCTCTCACATTATCTAAAAGCTGACCTTGTATTCATATGGTCCAATCTCTCACATTATCTAAAAGTTGACCTTGAATTCATATGGTCCAATCTCTCACATTATCTAAAGGTTGACCTTGAATTCATATGGTCCAATCTCTCACATTATCTAAAGGTTGACCTTGAATTCATATGGTCCAATCTCTCACATTATCTAAAGGTTGACCTTGAATTCATATGGTCCAATCTCTCACATTATCTAAAAGTTGACCTTGAATTCATATGGTCCAATCTCTCACATTATCTAAAGGTTGACCTTGAATTCATATGGTCCAATCTCTCACATTATCTAAAAGTTGACCTTGAATTCATATGGTCCAATCTCTCACATTATCTAAAAGTTGACCTTGAATTCATATGGTCCAATCTCTCACATTATCTAAAAGTTGACCTTGAATTCATATGGTCCAATCTCTCACATTATCTAAAAGTTGACCTTGAATTCATATGGTCTAATCTCTCACATTATCTAAAAGTTGACCTTGAATTCATATGGTGCAATCTCTCACATTATCTAAAAGTTGACCTTGAATTCATATGGTCCAATGTCTCACATTATCTAAAAGTTGACCTTGAATTCATATGGTCCAATCTCTCACATTATCTAAAAGTTGACCTTGTATTCATATGGTCCAATCTCTCACATTATCTAAAAGTTGACCTTGTATTCATATGGTCCAATCTCTCACATTATCTAAAAGTTGACCTTGTATTCATATGGTCCAATCTCTCACATTATCTAAAAGTTGACCTTGTATTCATATGGTCCAATCTCTCACATTATCTAAAAGTTGACCTTGTATTCATATGGTCCAATCTCTCACATTATCTAAAGGTTGACCTTGTATTCATATGGTTTAATCTCTCACATTATCTAAAAGTTGACCTTGAATTCATATGGTCCAATCTCTCACATTATCTAAAAGCTGACCTTGTATTCATATGGTCCAATCTCTCACATTATCTAAAGCTGACCTTGTATTCATATGGTCCAATCTCTCACATTATCTAAAAGTTGACCTTGAATTCATATGGTCCAATCTCTCACATTATCTAAAAGTTGACCTTGAATTCATATGGTCCAATCTCTCACATTATCTAAAAGTTGACCTTGTATTCATATGGTCCAATGTCTCACATTATCTAAAAGTTGACCTTGTATTCATATGGTCCAATGTCTCACATTATCTAAAAGTTGACCTTGTATTCATATGGTCCAATCTCTCACATTATCTAAAAGTTGACCTTGTATTCATATGGTCCAATCTCTCACATTATCTAAAAGTTGACCTTGTATTCATATGGTCCAATCTCTCACATTATCTAAAAGTTGACCTTGTATTCATATGGTCCAATGTCTCACATTATCTAAAAGTTGACCTTGTATTCATATGGTCCAATGTCTCACATTATCTAAAAGTTGACCTTGTATTCATATGGTCCAATGTCTCACATTATCTAAAAGTTGACCTTGTATTCATATGGTCCAATCTCTCACATTATCTAAAAGTTGACCTTGTATTCATATGGTCCAATCTCTCACATTATCTAAAAGTTGACCTTGTATTCATATGGTCCAATCTCTCACATTATCTAAAAGTTGACCTTGTATTCATATGGTCCAATCTCTCACATTATCTAAAAGTTGACCTTGTATTCATATGGTCCAATCTCACACATTATCTAAAAGTTGACCTTGTATTCATATGGTCCAATCTCTCACATTATCTAAAAGTTGACCTTGAATTCATATGGTCCAATCTCTCACATTATCTAAAAGTTGACCTTGTATTCATATGGTCCAATCTCTCACATTATCTAAAAGTTGACCTTGTATTCATATGGTCCAATCTCTCACATTATCTAAAAGTTGACCTTGAATTCATATGGTCCAATCTCTCACATTATCTAAAAGTTGACCTTGTATTCATATGGTCCAATCTCTCACATTATCTAAAAGTTGACCTTGTATTCATATGGTCCAATCTCTCACATTATCTAAAAGTTGACCTTGAATTCATATGGTCCAATCTCTCACATTATCTAAAAGTTGACCTTGAATTCATATGGTCCAATCTCTCACATTATCTAAAAGTTGACCTTGTATTCATATGGTCCAATCTCTCACATTGTCTAAAAGTTGACTTTGAATTCATATGGTCCAATCTCTCACATTATCTAAAAGTTGACCTTGTATTCATATGGTCCAATCTCTCACATTATCTAAAAGTTGACCTTGAATTCATATGGTCCAATCTCTCACATTATCTAAAAGTTGACCTTGAATTCATATGGTCCAATCTCTCACATTATCTAAAAGTTGACCTTGAATTCATATGGTCCAATCTCTCACATTATCTAAAGGTTGACCTTGTATTCATATGGTCCAATCTCTCACATTATCTAAAAGTTGACCTTGTATTCATATGGTCCAATCTCTCACATTATCTAAAGCTGACCTTGTATTCATATGGTCCAATCTCTCACATTATCTAAAAGTTGACCTTGAATTCATATGGTCCAATCTCTCACATTATCTAAAAGTTGACCTTGAATTCATATGGTCCAATCTCTCACATTGTCTAAAAGCTGACCTTGTATTCATATGGTCCAATCTCTCACATTATCTAAAAGCTGACCTTGTTTTCATATGGTCCAATCTCTCACATTATCTAAAAGTTGACCTTGTATTCATATGGTCCAATCTCTCACATTATCTAAAGGTTGACCTTGAATTCATATGGTCCAATCTCTCACATTATCTAAAAGCTGACCTTGTATTCATATGGTCCAATCTCTCACATTATCTAAAAGTTGACCTTGTATTCATATGGTCCAATCTCTCACATTATCTAAAGGTTGACCTTGTATTCATATGGTCCAATCTCTCACATTATCTAAAGGTTGACCTTGTATTCATATGGTCCAATCTCTCACATTATCTAAAAGTTGACCTTGAATTCATATGGTCCAATCTCTCACATTATCTAAAAGTTGACCTTGAATTCATATGGTCCAATCTCTCACATTATCTAAAGTTGACCTTGTATTCATATGGTCCAATCTCTCACATTATCTAAAAGTTGACCTTGAATTCATATGGTCCAATCTCTCACATTATCTAAAGTTGACCTTGTATTCATATGGTCCAATCTCTCACATTATCTAAAGTTGACCTTGTATTCATATGGTCCAATCTCTCACATTATCTAAAGTTGACCTTGTATTCATAAGGTCCAATCTCTCACATTTTCTAAAAGTTGACCTTGTATTCATATGGTCCAATCTCTCACATTGTCTAAAGTTGACCTTGAATTCATATGCTCCAATCTCTCACATTATCTAAAAGTTGACCTTGACTGAGGTGATTTTCAACACTTGTTTTATTTGGGGCTTATCAATGTTGGTACATATTTTCTCTGTATGACCCACTAGTGGTATGTCTCTATCTGTCCCTGCATGATGACCCAGTTGTGGCATGTCCCTTATGACCCTGAATGTTCCTGTAGTGGTATGTCCCTGTAGTGGTATGTCCCTGTATGTTCCTGTAGTGGTATGTCCATGTATGTCTCTGTATGATCCTGTAGTGGTATGTCCCTGTATTTTCCTGTATGTCCCTGTATGTTTCCTGTATGACCCTGTAGTGGTATGTCCCTGTATTTTCCTGTATGTCCCTGTATTACCCTGTAGTGGTATGTCACTGTATTTTCCTGTTTGTCCCTGTAATACCCTGTAGTGATATGTCCCTGTATTTTCATGTATGTCCCTGTTTTACTCTGTAGTGATATGTCCCTGTATTTTCCTGTATGTCCCTGTATTACCCTGTAGTGGTATGTCCCTGTATTTTCATGTATGTCCCTGTATTACCCTGTAGTGGTATGTCCCTGTATTTTCATGTATGTACCTGTAATACCCTGTAGTGATATGCCCCTGTATGATCCTGTAGTGGTATGTCCCTGTATTTTCCTGTATGTCCCTGTATGTTTCCCCTAAGACCCTGTAGTGGTATGTCCCTGTATTTTCCTGTATGTCGCTGTATTACCCTGTAGTGATATGTCCCTGCATTTTCCTGTATGTCCCTGTATTACCCTGTAGTGATATGTCCCTGTATTTTCCTGTATTACCCTGTAGTGATATGTCCCTGTATTTTCCTATATGTCCCTGTATTACCCTGTAGGGGCATGTCCCTGTATTTTCATGTATGTCCCTGTATGATCCTGTAGTGGTATGTCCCTGTATTTTCCTGTATGTCCCTGTATGTTTCCTGTATGACCCTGTAGTGGTATGTCCCTGTATTTTCCTGTATGTCCCTGTATTACCCTGTAGTGATATGTCCCTGTATTTTCCTGTATGTCCCTGTATTACCCTGTAGTGAAATGTCCCTGTATTTTCCTGTATGTCCCTGTATTACCCTGTAGTTATAGGTCCCTGTATTTTCCTGTATGTCCCTGTATTACTCTGTAGTGATATGTCCCTGTATTTTCCTGTATGTCCCTGTATTACCCTGTAGTGATATGTCCCTGTATTTTCCTGTATGTCCCTGTATTACCCTGTAGTGATATGTCCCTGTATTTTCCTGTATGTCCCTGTATTACCCTGTAGTGATATGTCCCTGTATTTTCCTGTACGTCCGTGTATTACCCTGTAGTGATTGGTCCCTATATTTTCCTGTATGTCCCTGTATTACCCTGTAGTCATATGTCCCTGTATTTTCCTGTATGTCCCTGTATTACCCTGTAGTGATATGTCCCTGTATTTTCCTGTACGTACGTGTATTACCCTGTAGTGATTGGTCCCTATATTTTCCTGTATGTCCCTGTATTACCCTGTAGTCATATGTCCCTGTATTTTCCTGTATGCCCCTGTATAACCCTGTAGTGATATGTCCCTGTATTACCCTGTATGTCCCTGTATTACCCTGTTGTGATATGTATCTGTATGTCCCTGTATTACCCTGTAGTGGTAAGTCTCTGTATGTCCCTGTATGTCCCTGTATTACCCTGTAGTGATATGTCCCTGTATTTTCTGCTATGTCCCTGTATTACCCTGTAGTGATATGTCCCTGTATTTTTCTGTATGTCCCTGTATTACCCTGTAGTGGTATGTCCCTGTATGTCCCTGTATGTCCCTGTATTACACTGTAGTGATATGTCCCTGTATTTTCCTTTATGTCCCTGTATTACCCTGTAGTGGTATGTCCCCGTATGTCCCTGTATGTCCCTGTATTACCCTGTAGTGATATGTCCCTGTATTTTCCTGTATGTCCCTGTATTACACTGTAGTGATATGTCCCTGTATTTTCCTGTATATCCCTGTATTACCCTGTAGTAATATGTCCCTGTATTTTTCTGTATGTCCCTGTATTACCCTGTAGTGATATGTCCTTGTATTTTCCTGTATGTCCCTGTATTACCCTGTAGTGATATGTCCCTGTATTTTCCTGTATGTCCCTGTATTACCCTGTAGTGATATGTCCCTGTATTTTCCTGTATGTCCCTGTATTACCCTGTAGTGATATGTCCCTGTATTTTCCTGTATGTCCCTGTATTACCCTGTAATGATATGTCCCTGTATTTTCCTGTATGTCCCTGTATTACCCTGTAGTGATATGTCCCTGTATTTTCCTGTATGTCCCTGTTTTACCCTGTAGTGATATGTCCCTGTATTTTCCTGTATGTCCCTGTATTACCCTGTAGTGATATGTCACTGTATGTCCCTGTATGTCCCCGTACTACCCTGTAGTGATATGTCCCTGTATGTCCCTGTATGTCCCTGTATTACCGTGTAGTGGTATGTCCCTGTATTACCCTGTAGTGGTATGTCCCTGTATTACTCTGTAGTGGTGTGTCCCTGTATTACCCTGTAGTGGTATGTCCCTGTATTACCCTGTAGTGGTATGTCCCTGTATTACCCTGTAGTGGTATGTCCCTGTATTACCCTGTAGTGGTATGTCCCTGTATTACCCTGTAGTTGTATGTCCCTGTATTACCCTGTAGTGGTATGTCCCTGTATTACCTTGTAGTGGTATGTCCCTGTATTACCCTGTAGTGGTATGTCCCTGTATTACCCTGTAGTGATATGTCCCTGTATTGCCCTGTATGTCCCTGTATTACCCTGTAGTGGTATGTGTCTGTATTACCCTGTAGAGGTATGTCCATGTATTACCCTGTAGTGGTATTTCCCTGTATTACCTTGTAGTGGTATTCCCTGTATTACCCTGTAGTGGTATGTCCCTGTATTACCCTGTAGTGGTATGTCCCTATATTACCCTGTAGTGGTATGTCCCTGTATTACCCTGTAGTGGTATGTCCCTGTATTACCCTGTAGTGGTATGTCCCTGTATTACCCTGTAGTGGTATGTCCCTGTATTACCCTGTAGTAGTATGTCCCTCTTCCCACCCAGATTATAATTTTTTTTCCCAATGTTAGGCGGTCTCTTTTCTTGTCATGTGGGACGCATGGTATAGTGGTTAAGGGACACGGCTCTCAATCCGAAGGTGCTGGGTGCGCTCCCCAATCACAGCACCGGCTGTTACACCGGGTAGGAAGACCGTTACATAAAATGGATGCCGAAGTCGGATGCACTAGGCCAACAACTGCAAAATAAAAACAGTGCAATGCACACCGCCATGGGGAACTGAGAAAATATGCGAACGCCAAAAAATAAATAAATAAATAAATTCCATGCAGAGATCCTGTCTAGCCACTCCAGTCCTGTCTGACCATATGCTTGAATTGCTTCTGTTGTTATGCTATGCATACCTCGTGAACAATTTCTTAGGCTGGTATGTCTATACATTTGTTGAGTCTACATCAGCGCCCGGATGATCATTGTTTCTTGGGATAAACACTGATGTGTGGCTGTCAGGTTGAGAAATTCTTTCAAGGACTGGCTTCATGGCTGCTGTCTAACATGCTCGTGAAATATTGGGGATCCATTGTTGTTATTGATGACGACACACGTCATGCTGTCAACCGTTAACAGAGAACACTGAGTACACAGGTCACGGTTTACGTGGCACATGTCATGCTGACTGTCAACCGTTAACAGACAACATTGAGTACACAGGTCACGCTTCACGCGGCACACGACATACGTCATGCTGACTGTCAACTTTAACAGTAGGTAGTGAAGACGGATGACCAATACTAGACGTAAACTGAACTTTAATTGTTGGTCAAATAATATTTGGAGAAGTTCTAAAATGTGATTTGTAGGATAGGCGAATGAAAGAAGGATAGGCGAAGGATAGGCGAATGAAAGCAGAATGATAGGCGAAGTAAGGGCGAATGATATGCAAAGAAAAAGTGAATGAAAGAAGACGGATAGGCGAAAGATAAGCGAATGAAAGAAGGATAGGCGAAGGATAGGCGAAGGATAGGCGAATGATCTTGCTCTTGATCCCATTGACCTGTTCCTCGGCATAGATCCGGGTTATAACTTCGTCTCCACCGGGCCCTGTCTTGGGCCGCCACGGAACACTTAGACCAGCGCATTGGAGGTCATCCCCGTGATGTCCTGTTGCCTCGGATACCAGGTAGCTATCGCCATGCTCCTTCGACCATCATGTGACCTGCCCATCTGTGCTTTCCCCTGTCTCGATGCATTACCATTTCCTTCAACAAGGACAATCCTCGTGTGTCAGAATTGTGAAGATTTCGCACACGCTGGCTTCTCAAGCATATCTCAAGACATGCCTATGTCCTTCTCAATGTGACCTCCAGTGATTGTGTGAGAGTTATTGTCCCTGCACAATTGCACATCCCAGGCAGACCAGTGGAATTGGAGAAATGCTTGTAGGTTCTGGTCTTGGCAACCATATAGGACTGTGTCAATGTACGAGAAGGTTCGAACATCTTGTTAGTTCAGGTTTCAGATTGTTCTGCGTATTGAGTAAACACCCACTATAGATGTACTCGTCAACATTATCTAATCTCCCCCGTCACGAAAGACTAGATGACATTTGACGAAACGATTGCGCAGCACGTTGGTCTTGGAGACATTCATCTCCAGTCCCGTTTTCTTGCCATGTCCATTGAGTAGCTGCATCATTTGGTTGGCTTCTGCTGCTGTAATGAGCACTATGTTGTCGACAAATTGAAGGTGATTGAGGCGTCTGTCGTCAACATGGTGTAACAGTTCCAGCCCGAGCATGAGCGTCTAGGGCAGGGGTAATTTGGTCGGTGACTCTGAGAACAAAGGTACCTGAATGTGTGCCAAGGTCACTCACCGTCTCGAATCTAAGTCAACAAAGAAAAACGGGGATGGGAGAAAGAAGGTGTCTAGACAGGTAGAGGCTAGGTGCGGACCACTGGCGTTCCGATTTGGGTAGTGTGGGATGAGTGACAGAAGTTAGAGTGATGCGTTCCAATGGCGCTGAATGGGTGGGTCAAGTCATCCCACAGACTGGCCATAGAGAGGGAGAGAGAGAGACAGCGGGAGAGAGAAAGAAGGAGTGAGATATAATTTAGCTAGGAGTCTGTTTATCTCACCGACAATAGAAGAGTGATTGATAGGCTGTTTTTACGAATGTGTGAGAACAGGTTCGCCGAATCAACATACGCCTTCGAGTTTTGGCCAGTCGCTCTATAAGGTGTGTGTTGAGCACCCTGTGTTTACGATAGATCTAGATGTATGTGGGGTGTGTGTAGACACCGAGGGAACGATGTATCTTCCAGAGCCTGGGTATACGCAGATCGATTGAGTGTGTGATCATATGTGAGTATACGTTGAATATATTGAATGTTTTATGTCCAGATCACCCGCCTGATGGGATCTGAGTGTCACAGAATACGAACGTGAGGACGAGTTTTGGAGAGTGTGTTGAGGGTGCAGATAAGGGAGGGGAGTGTGCGGCTAGAACTGGGTTGGATTAGTTGGGAGCAACATCAATAGCTTATGCTTATAAACTCAGAGTATCTATTTAGATAAGATGAATTTCTTGTATTGTTTGTAATCACATTGCACTCTTTATTATAGTTGTTGTAAGAGTATGATATCATAAATATGTCACCTGCTGTGTGCTGTTATTTGCTGTGTGTGGTAGTGAATGATGTGGGTGAGTGTGGTAACATTATAGATAGAGTAACCCCAGTGGAATCCTATACTCTGCTACAATGGTTGTCAAAGGTATCCCAGTTGTATCGGTTAATGACTTATTCCACATAAGTTGAAAAGGTTTTCGATGAGTGAGACCCCAATTGGACGTTGGCAAGGACGAACTGTGCTTCTGCAGGTCGTATTACTTTTAGCAAGAATTCTAAAGTTACTAGGATCGACAGCTTGTGCCGACACTGAACGTTACTAGGATCGACAGCTTGTGCCGACACTGAACGTTACTAGAATCGACAGCTTGTGCCGACACTGAACGTTACTAGAATCGACAGCTTGTGCCGACACTGAACACCAGACACGAATCGGGAACTTTTTATAGTCGATGAAGGTAAATGTCAAGGCCGTCTGGAACCTACTGGCTGACTCAGTAAGGCGACAGCAGGTTGAAATGTGGTCCATTGTTCGGTACGAACGACGAAAACCTGCCTGCTACAATCACGAGTACGGGTTCCATCATCAAGCCAATGGTCGCAGGCGGTCATGGTCGAGGTTGTTAAAGTCAGCCTCGGATCAGGACAGATCATACGCCATCTCCGCCTCAAAAGTCGGCTGCGATGGATCTCTCTCATGCAATCATCTATGTTCTATCCTTAGATGTGAGTTCCTTGATGGAGAGGTTTTCATGATGGAGAGGTTTTCATGATGGAGAGGTTTTCATGATGGAGAGGTTTCCTTGATGGAGAGGTTTTCATGATGGAGAGGTTTTCATGATGGAGAGGTTTCCTTGATGGAGAGGTTTTCATGATGGAGAGGTTTTCATGATGGAGAGGTTTTCATGATGGAGAGGTTTCCTTGATGGAGAGGTTTTCATGATGGAGAGGTTTCCTTGATGGAGAGGTTTTCATGATGGAGAGGTTTTCATGATGGAGAGGTTTCCTTGATGGAGAGGTTTTCATGATGGAGAGGTTTTCATGATGGAGAGGTTTTCATGATGGAGAGGTTTCCTTGATGGAGAGGTTTTCATGATGGAGAGGTTTCCTTGATGGAGAGGTTTTCATGATGGAGAGGTTTCCTTGATGGAGAGGTTTTCATGATGGAGAGGTTTTCATGATGGAGAGGTTTTCATGATGGAGAGGTTTCCTTGATGGAGAGGTTTTCATGATGGAGAGGTTTCCTTGATGGAGAGGTTTTCATGATGGAGAGGTTTCCTCGATGGAGAGGTTTCCTTGATGGAGAGGTTTCCTCGATGGAGAGGTTTCCTTGATGGAGAGGTTTTCATGATGGAGAGGTTTCCTCGATGGAGAGGTTTCCTTGATGGAGAGGTTTTCATGATGGAGAGGTTTCCTTGATGGAGAGGTTTTCATGATGGAGAGGTTTTCATGATGGAGAGGTTTCCTTGATGGAGAGGTTTTCATGATGGAGAGGTTTTCATGATGGAGAGGTTTTCATGATGGAGAGGTTTCCTTGATGGAGAGGTTTTCATGATGGAGAGGTTTCCTTGATGGAGAGGTTTTCATGATGGAGAGGTTTCCTTGATGGAGAGGTTTTCATGATGGAGAGGTTTTCATGATGGAGAGGTTTTCATGATGGAGAGGTTTCCTTGATGGAGAGGTTTTCATGATGGAGAGGTTTCCTTGATGGAGAGGTTTTCATGATGGAGAGGTTTCCTCGATGGAGAGGTTTCCTTGATGGAGAGGTTTCCTCGATGGAGAGGTTTCCTTGATGGAGAGGTTTTCATGATGGAGAGGTTTCCTCGATGGAGAGGTTTCCTTGATGGAGAGGTTTTCATAATGGAGAGGTTTTCATGATGGAGAGGTTTCCTCAATGGAGACGTTTCCTTGATGGAGAGGTTTGCATGACGGAGAGGTTTCCTCGATGGAGAGGTTACCTTGATGGAGAGGTTTTCATGATGGAGAGGTTTCCTCGATGGAGAGGTTTCCTTGATGGAGAGGTTTTCATGATGGAGAGGTTTCCTTGATGGAGAGGTTTTCATGATGGAGAGGTTTCCTCGATGGAGAGGTTTCCTTGATGGAGAGGTTCTCATGATGGAGAGGTTTTCATGATGGAGAGGATGGTGAGGTTTCCTTGATGGAGAGGTTTTCATGATGGAGAGGTTTCCTCGATGGAGAGGTTTCCTTGATGTAGAGGTTTTCATGATGGAGAGGTTTCCTCGATGGAGAGGTTTCCTTGATGGAGAGGTTTTCATGATAGAGAGGTTTCCTTGATGGATAGGTTTCCTTGATGGTGAGGTTTTCTTGATGGAGAGGATGGTGAGGTTTCCTTGATGGAGAGGTTTCCTTGAAGGTGAGGTTTCCTTGAAGGTGAGTTCCTTGATGGTGATGTTTCATTGATGGAGAGGTTTCCTTGATGGAGAGGTTTTCATGATGGAGAGGTTTCCTCGATGGAGAGGTTTCCTTGATGGAGAGGTTTTCATGATAGAGAGGTTTCCTTGATGGAGAGGTTTCCTTGATGGTGAGGTTTTCTTGATGGAGAGGATGGTGAGGTTTCCTTGATGGAGAGGTTTCCTTGAAGGTGAGGTTTCCTTGAAGGTGAGTTCCTTGATGGTGATGTTTCATTGATGGAGAGGTTTCCTTGATGGTGATGTTTCATTGATGGAGAGGTTTCCTTGAAGGTGAGGTTTCCTTGAAGGTGAGTTCCTTGATGGAGACGTTTCCTTGATGGTGATGTTTCATTGATGGAGAGGTTTCCTTGATGGTGATGTTTCATTGATGGAGAGGTTTCCTTGATGGTGATGTTTCATTGATGGAGAGGTTTCCTTGAAGGTGAGGTTTCCTTGAAGGTGAGGTTTCCTTGAAGGTGAGTTCCTTGATGGTGAGGTTTCCTTGATGGTGATGTTTCATTGATGGAGAGGTTTCCTTGATGATGATGTTGTATTGAAGATGTTGTATCATGTCTACGTGTTACTGTTGCCCTCTCCCATACATCGTTGTCATTCTGTTCTTCGTGTGCGTTTCAAGCCTCTACCCAGCCTTGCAGTTAACTTGGGCTGTTTGGTCTGGAGCTTAACCACAACATGGAACTGTGGGGATCATTCTACAAGGACTGCGGGGATCTTTCTACAAGAGTTTTACACAAGAAGAGATTTTCAGACATCTGTACGACATTGTATATCAACCCGCTTGAATTTATCGCTAGCGTGTGATAATGGCCATAATTCTACAGAGATCGAGTCACGTGACCACATAATGCACATAATTCTACAGAGATCGAGTCACGTGACCACATAATGCACATAATTCTACAGAGATCAAGTCACGTGACCACACTGCTTTTGGTTGATCCGCTCTTTGATGACCTTCCAGGCACAGCCTTGAACTTCTTGAGCACCAGTGAGTAGACCCTGTGATTGAACATGAATGCCATGAACAAGAGCACCCCCTGTACAAGCACCAGACTCAGGACGATGTATGGCAGCACTGGAGCTGATGGGTAAATATTAATTAGCATGGAGATGGCCCACGAGAAGCCCATAGCGGAGGAGAGCTTGATGTAGATCATGCAGCAGGCTCTCTCCGGGGACGTCTTGCCTAGCCTCTGCGACCTCTTGCTGGCCTGTTGTATGCCCACGAGGGTAAGGATGAAGCCGATGAGACTAATGATGAAAGTTATGGCGTAAGGTATGATAACAAAGGCCAGCTTAGTCCACAGTGGGCCGGAGAACCAGGTGCAGAAGGGATAGCCGTACCGAGGATAATCGCTGACCTCCAGGTCAGGATGTGTGAGGTCAAGGATCACTGAGGTCATCACGAGCACCAGCGACACGCCCCATACAACGATACTGTAACGGATAAAGACGGTTCTGTCACCCAGAACCCTGACCATCGTGTTGGCTAGGGGACTGAAGGTCAAGGCCATGTTGACAGCGATAGCAGACATCCAACCAAAGTGAGCAAGCGTGACCAAGTGACTTAATGCCGCCGCAACTGGACAGGCGTAGTCATGGTGAAGGTCGAACAATGTCAACATGTTGGACACAAATGTGAGCATCATCGAAACTGCCAAACTGGCTGTCATCTTCCCTGGCAATGTGCGCAGTTCCGGAAACAGGCAATACAAGAGGAGCATGACCAAGAGGAAGATGCTTGAGAGGATCGTGGCAATGCAGCTCAGGACGATGTAGGTCAAGCTCTGCTGGACATTTCCTGTCCTAACTTGAAACTCAAAGCTGGTACAAACGAATACTTCTTCTCCCCGTATCTGGAATTCTCCTTCCTGGTAAAGCTGATGGGAAGCTAGAACCATGAGTTGTGACCCATTCTGAAGGAGTGTCTCGTTCAGCCAGTACTTGACCACTGAGCAGTTCCGGTTGAATGCTACCCAGTTGAAACCACACACAAACAGTGTCTGACTGAGCGTCAAGTTGTCGGCCTGACCTGGAAAGTAGCCGAGCGAGACCTCAAAGCCAATGTTTCTGAACGGATAGTAGACATCTTGGTTGGTCGTGTTGACAAGAACATAAATGGTGTCGTTGATAACTAAACGGAATTGTTGTCGCAGTTTGTGGGTGCTCCCGTCGGAGCACATGAACTGAGGTTGTGTTAAGTTTCCCAGGTTTGAGACAACTAGCTCATATGACCCATTAACTGAACTTAACGCCGCCATTTTGTGCCCTAGAACTGTCAATTGATCTAGTGCATCTTGTTCGTACTCGTCTGGTCGTAGCAAAAAGCTGTTTAGGCCCTCAGTAAACAGATCTGCATGATCTGTGCGCATGTTATGACAATTGGTCGGCAGGTTAGATAAGTGCATGTCAGGACCTCGGCGGCCCGGTTCTATGAGCGTGTCTGTCTGCAAGTTCTCTACCATCAAGATGGAGCTGTTGAGAAATGTAATGAACACTTCACAATACAGACTCTTCTTCTCACCCGATACCAATCTCAAGAACAGTCTGTTCCATCCATCATGGAATATCTGCGAATACCCTTCAATAAATTGGGCCTTTGTGGACTCTTGGCACCGTCCTCTGTATGGTTGAAACCCTGGGGGGCAAATGAGGACCTTACATTCCTGGGTCAGCGGATCAAAGACTTGTACATCCTCGCAGACGTAGGTGGTTGTGGTGCTGTGACCCTGACTGTACGTTCCAGTGATGTCCAGGATGATGAGGATGCCTCCGCTTATATCCGACGACGTGTCTCCTTTGTGCTGGTTGTGAAAGTCAACGTCACAGGCCAAGGCCGTTGTGGCAGCTCTCCGCGGTCGGCTCACAGAATGGAGACATCTCCCGCAGTGAACATTCTTGTACCCGTTGTTTGGGTAGTAGTAAGCCTGACACAGGAGCGCATCTGCCAGGCTGCATTCGCCACTGTCGGTCCTCTCAGTTAGTTGAAGCTGCTGGTGGCTGCTGAGCGAGGAGACTGGGTCACACTGCCTCGGGGGGCACATATCAGTAGGTGGGGCAAATGATTTATCGCATGTGCCAAGCCGTACAAGTTCTGTCAGATCGGGGAGCGTGAAGCTTTGATTTATAGCCTTCATCGGGTCGATACGGCAGAAGAATTTGGCTGACCATGCCTTCATACTGGTGTCCTCCACTCCATGACACTGAGCACAGAATGCGTTTCTGAAAGTCACGTCTCCTCCAGGAAAAGTTACTGTAACTGGCGGGACCTCATTCAAGCTGGAGGTGTTACATTTGTGCTTTATTGAACTGTCGGGATAGTCTGCTGGGCAGCGACCAACTACCAGCATTGTTCTAAAAGCGCTGACTGACTCGCAGGAAGCCTGGTCTGAGATAAAAGTCTGAACATCGATATCAGTCATCAGTTGGGATGAGCCTCCGCGATCTGTGGAGGCTGAGTGTGATCGGACACGAGATATAAAGGCTATCAGATCTTCCGTGTCGTTAAGGAGAAAGCAACTCCTGAACACATCAGGACAGCAATCACCGTACATGACACACGTCTCGTCACAGTGACAGACCGGAACTTGTAGCTGCTCTGCACAATTTGCCAGTTCGCTCTTTGAATCAATGATGTCTCTTCTTGTTCTGTGCCCATGTTTGTTGTTCAATCTCCTTCCGGTTATCATATGTGAGTTTATCCTACTATCGTTAACACTTGTCCAGTCAGAATCCAACTTTTGTCTTTTTCTCAGTTTTTCGTTCAAACCATCATATTCTCTGTTCTTGGGTTCTTCGGCATTGCTGGTATCCCTGATCCATCTGTCGTGTGGCAAGCCTGGCTGAGTACTGGTCGAGCCAGGCTGAGTACTGGTCAAGCTAGGCTGAGTACTGGTCAAACCAGGCTGAGTACTGGTCAAGCCCGGCTGAGTACTGGTCAAGCCAGGCTGAGTACTGGTCAAGCCAGGCTGAGTACTGGTCAAGCCAGGCTGAGTACTGGTCAAGCCAGGCTGAGTACTGGTCAAGCCAGGCTGAGTACTGGTCAAGCCAGACTGAGTACTGGTCAAGCCAGGCTGAGTACTGGTCAAGCCTGGCTGAGTACTGGTCAAGCCAGGCTGAGTACTGGTCCAGCCAGGCTGAGTACTGGTCGAGCCAGGCTGAGTACTGATCCATCTGTCAGGTGGCAAGCCAGGCTGAGTACTGGTCGATCTGTCATGTGGCAAGCCAGGCTGAGTACTGACTGAGTCTTCTGTTGAATGCTCCTCGTCTGGAAGACCGTTATGCCAGGCAGATGTTGTCATGGCTACACCTACATCCGGCCTAGACCACATATCAGAGAAACTGTCCGTGTTAGAATAAAGATGTTCACATCTACCCCTACACAGCATGTTCGACTCGCAGACCCAGAGAGCTATGTCTCCTACATCAACAACCACCGCATCAAAGTTATCGGCCAGTGTCCATCTTTTATCTCGTTTGTGGCTGCTGATCGTTTGTTTAATGAGGCTGGTCGCTCGACCAGAACGCTTCCCATTGCTTCCTGCAGGAACACCTCTGTTACTACCAATATTTGCCGCCCTGATTTTTCTTTGGCTCACTTTCTGCACGTTTTCTGTCAATGGGAAAACACTACGTACGTCATCTGTGACATTTCGGAGACTATTGAAGAGACGAGAATGTTCACGCTCTACAGACATTCCAGAGCCTCGGTCTCCGAGCGGCTCAACGAAACGTCGTCCCTCGCCTGTTGGCTCGTCTGTGACTGCAGAGGAACGTCTTGTGGAGTTCTCACCGACTCCAGTTGTGTTAAGTGTTCCTGAAAACTGGGATGTGTGGATACCTGCTGATAATGGTCTTCGTGACAATTGAACAGCCAGCGTGCAGGTCCAGGTGATCAGGATGAGCCCAATCTCTGTGATGTAATAACAGGAATACAGTTACAGTGATTTCTCTAAAACATCAAGCCAACAAATCAATACCATCATCTCTTTAATTCCACATTCACTTTAACTCCATCATCTCTTTAATTTCATTACCACTAACTCCACTGTCGACTAAGCACTACCTCCATTTTCACACATACATCATTTTAACGCCACCATCATTTTAACGCCACCATCATTTTAACGCCACCATCATTTTAACGCCACCATCATTACCTTTGTAGCACCACCAAAACCATCATTTTCACACACTATCATTTTAATATATAATAAACTTGACTGAATGTTGCATCAATAAACTTGACAAGTGGCTGGAGATCACATCCTCCAACTGTGTGAGGTGGGAAGGGGGGGGGGGCGGGGTGGAGCAGGTGGGAGTGCTACAAGGGGGGGGGGGATTTCATCCTTGTTGATAACCCCATCTCTAGAAAGTCCACGTTCCGCCCCTTGTTGATAACCCCATCTCTAGAAAGTCCACGTTCCGCCCCTTGTTGATAAACCCATCTCTAGAAAGTCCACGTTCCGCCCCTTGTTGATAACCCCATCTCTAGAAAGTCCACGTTCCGCCCCTTATTGATAACCCCCTCTCTAGAAAGTCCACGTTCCGCCCCTTGTTGATAACCCCGTCTCTAGACAGTCCTCGTTCCGTCCCTAACTTCTTCAAAGTTTACAAATCACTTTAAACTTTAGGAATTACTAATTAACCTCTAGGCATTCCGCCATTTAATCCGTAACTTCGAAGAATTCCCCATTTAATCAGTAACTTCTAAGAATTCCCCATTTAACCAGTAACTTCTAAGAATTCCCCATTTAACCCGTAACTTCTAAGAATTCCACATTTAACCCGTAACTTCTAAGAATTCCCCATTTAACCAGTAACTTTTAAGAATTCCCTATTTAGGTAGAAACTGACCACTGGCCTTCCGATTTTGGTAGGGGAGATTGATTGACAGACGAAATTGGCAGCGGGGCTTGCTGCGAGAGAATGAGTGACAGGTGTGCAAAGTGTTTCGTTCCAATTGGGATTGAATATGACCTTACCTGAGATCGATTGGTCAAGCTCTGGCCTTGCTTGAGGATATATAACTCGAGACAAAGTTTAGCTCGGGAGGCTGGAGGAGAGATGGAGAGTGAGGGAGAGAGTGAGGCTGTATGGAGGGGAGTGAGAGAGAGACTGAATGTAGATAGTATGTTTAACTCACCGACTTTAGATAGAGGAGCGATTGATAGACGGTTGGACGGCTGTTTAGTGATAGAACAGGATCGCTCAAATAGGTGTGTGAGTTTTGCATTAATAGTGTGTTTGTAAGCAAGGACACATTGTGAACAAGTATGTCGAGATCGCCCGCCTGGGGGGATTTCAATGAGGAAGAGTATTTGATAAGGTGTGTTGAAGATGCAGTTAAGTCGATGTGTGTGTGATGTAATTGCAAGGCAATAGAACTGGGTTTTTTAGATAGTTGGGAATTCCATCAATAGCTAATGCTTACAATTCCCGTTTTAGTAGAATGTTTAGTTAAGATATGCATTATATTGTGTTTGTAATTTCTCTACTCATTCTATGATATGAGTATGATTTAATAAATATGCCACCTGCTGTGTGATATGTCATTTACTGAGTATGGTCATGATGATGTGGATGAGTGTGAGAATGTTCTAAGTTAGATCACGGCCAAATGAGAGGGTCTGCTACACCCTGACCTCTTGAAAACCCACATTGAACCCCTGACCTATGGAAAACCCACATAATCCCTGACCTCTAAAAAACCCACACTTAATCCCTGACCTCTAAAAAACCCCCATCTAACCTCTGATGTCTAGAAAACTCACACTTAACCCCTGTCCTCTAGAAAACCCCCATTTAACCCCCGATCTCTAGGAAACCCACACTTAACCTCTGGCCTCTAGAAAACCCACATTTAACCCCTGACCTCTATAAAACCCACATTTGACCCCTGACTTCTAAATAGCCAATATTTGAAAGCCACATTTCGCTTATCTTCTCCTTGTGTGCTCCATTGCCTGTTTGAAAATGTGTAACCTGGCCTTAAGAACACTTACCTTTGTGCAGCATCCTTCTCCTGGATGTAGTACAGACATTTGATGCCCCATGCTCCAGTGTTGGTTTCGCCATGACTGATATGACTGAAGATCTTCAGTTGATGTCCGAGTGGTGAGTGAACTGGTCTGACAGTCCGCACGTGTCGTGTCTTATCTCTGTATCAGCACACTTATCTGATAACAGACCACTCAAAGTCAAATCTGTTTCTACTGAATGTAATAAATGGCTTGACGCTAACAGACGACTGACATTCATTTGATTAAGGGGAAGCACTCCACCAACAAGGGACAACAAAGAAACGGGGGACTGATTTCGGATCAGTCCTCACCTGTTTACCAGCCTGTTCCTATCGATCACTCTGCGTTTAACCGCGTAATTGATTGGTTGATTTGTTTGTTTCGTGACCTAATTGTTGGTATGTCTACCGCTCCCAATTTGAACATCATTCAAGGTTAATGAGATGGCGATAACGAGGTAAATATTTTTTGATGGAACTCTCTAAGTGACGCGACGTGTGACCCGTCGTATATTTGAAAAGTCTATGTGCTTTCTGTCAATCCCTCGGAATAACAGAAGAGAATTTTCTAAAACTTGCATTACATTTCCAGCAGACACAAACAAAAGATGTTTAACTGATCTAAAACAGTTTTCCTATGATACACCCACACGTAAAGCGTTGTTCCTGTGAGTTGGTACAATGTAGTCTAGCAGGTTGGGGCATGGTCATGTCGTCGTATTGTATTGTCCACTCGTAAACCCAGTGTTTACCTGTCTCATTGATCAAAAGCATCCAATCAAACGTATCTCCTTGTTTATCTCAATGAGATCACCAATGCGGAACTGGCAGCCAAAGCGTTTGCTTGACGCAGAATGGGTGAAAGATATCTCTGATAGCGTAATATGATGCATGCTCGTGGATTGAGTGACATGATGTATGCTCGTGCATCGTGCATGCTCATAGTATCATGTTTACGCATAAATTACTTCAACGTTTAGGGCTGGCCAGGCAGGTGGGTACAACAAAGTCTGACCCAGGAACAAGATACAACAGAGTCTGACCCAGGAATGTGGTACAAAAGAGTCTGATCCAGGAATGTGGTACAGCAGATAAAAGACTAAATAAACGTCTGGTATCAAATAAATGTCGTTCGTGAAGCAGCTCGTCCATGGACCGATATGCTGGTTCACCTGATCAGGTCTATGATATGCTGGTTCACATGTTCCGGTCTACGATATGCTGGTTCACCTGTTCAGGTCTATGATATGCTGGTTCACCTGTTCAGGTCTATGATATGCTGGTTCACCTGTTCAGGTCTATGATATGATGGTTCACCTGTTCGGGTCTATGATATGCTGGTTCACCTGTTCGGGTCTATGATATGATGGTTCACCTGTTCAGGTCTATAATATGCTGGTTCACCTGTTCGGGTCTATGGTAAGATGGTTCACCTGTTCAGGTCTATGATATGATGGTTCACCTGTTCAGGTCTATGATATACTGGTTCACCTGGTCTGGTCTATGATTTGCTGGTTCACCTGTTCAGGTCTATGATATGCTGGTTCACCTGTTCGTGTCTATGGTATGATGGTTCACCTGTTCAGGTCTATGATATGCTGGTTCACCTGTTCAGGTCTATTATATGATGGTTCACCTGTTCAGGTCTATGATATGATGGTTCACCTGTTCAGGTCTATGATATGCTGGTTCACCTGGTCGGGTCTATGATTTTCTGGTTCGCCTGTTGGGGTCGGTGATGACACAAGCCACTTAACATCTTTATACTGGTTTAGAAAACTCTGTACAGTCGGTGTACAGCCAGTCTCTTTTACATTTACTTGATTTAAAAATAACTATGTGCAGCCAGTCTATTTTTGAATGTATTATTTGACCGTGCCTCCACTATTTCATGTAGCAATGCATTCGAAGCATTCACCACTTTCTATGGGAAAAACAATTTCCTGCTTTCTAATCTGTACTTTTCTTCAATTAATTTGTTGCTGTGCCCTCTTGTTCCTGTAGGGGACTGTATATTCCAAATAAACTTGTTATAGTCTAATGTATCTTTTCCTTTGATTATCTTATAAACCTGTATTAAGTCACATCGAATTCTTCTCAAAAGAGACACGGTAGGCCAGTTTTTCTGAGTGTTTTCCAATAGCTGTAATTCTGGAATTTATTGTTTCTTTCCAGCATGTTTATATCCCCTCTATGATAAGGACTCCACTCCTGTATACAGTACTCTAATGCAGGTCTAACTAATGCTTTATACAGTTTGACTATCACTTCTTTGCCCCTATGTTTAATTTCTGTTTATCATACCAAACATTGCATTTGTCTTTTTCACTGCTAAATGGACCTGCTCACTCACTTTACCTGTATTATCTATTATAACCCATAGGTCCTATTTCCTTTTCTATCAATCTACTATTGTTCACTCCCATTCTATATTTATGTTCCATATTTCATCTAATGTGGATGACTGTACATTTATCTACGTTAAACTTTGCGAGCTCTCAGACCATCCCCCAGTTTTGACTCAATCCAATCTCCTTGATTCGTATATCCACTTCTGCTTTAGATGAGACACAACTGCATAGTTTTGTGTCGTCAGCTATTTTTTCAATAATGAATCTGATATCGATGTCCAAATCGTTTATATATGTTAAAAACAAAATTGGTCCCAAAACCGAGCCCTGTGGAACTCCTTCTGACACATCGTCACTCAGAATCCTGTAGAAAGTGTTCTTGTTGTCAGATCTGACAGTTGTGTGTATGTGTGACGCAGTTATATGTATGTTGAACTCACAGCTTTTGGTATGTGTAACACAGAGTTGAATATGTGAACGTCACTCATAAGTATATGTATATTTGTAACTCACAGTTGTGTGTATGTGCGAGCCACAGTTTTATATATGTGCGACTCACACGTGTCTCCAACATTCAAACATTATGATGATGTTTTACAGAGAAGGGAGAACAGCTACCGCAGCTACAGTTCAGTGTGTCAAGTTAGGATATTGTGGGAGTTGGGCTATGGTTTGGTGTGTCAAGTTAGGATATTGTGGGAGTTGAGCTATGGTTTGGTGTGTCAAGTTAGGATATTGTGGGAGTTGAGCTATGGTTTGGTGTGTCAAGTTAGGATATTGTGGGAGTTGAGCTATGGTTTGGTGTGTCAAGTTAGGATATTGTGGGAGTTGGGCTATGGTTTGGTGTGTCAAGTTAGGATATTGTGGGAGTTGAGCTATGGTTTGGTGTGTCAAGTTAGGATATTGTGGGAGTTGAGCTATGGTTTGGTGTGTCAAGTTAGGATATTGTGGGAGTTGGGCTATGGTTTGGTGTGTCAAGTTAGGATATTGTGGGAGTTGAGCTATGGTTTGGTGTGTCAAGTTAGGATATTGTGGGAGTTGAGCTATGGTTTGGTGTGTCAAGTTAGGATATTGTGGGAGTTGAGCTATGGTTTGGTGTGTCAAGTTAGGATATTGTGGGAGTTGGGCTATGGTTTGGTGTGTCAAGTTAGGATATTGTAAGAGTTGAGCTATGGTTTGGTGTGTCAAGTTAGGATATTGTGGGAGTTGGGCTATGGTTTGGTGTGTCAAGTTAGGATATTGTGGGAGTTGAGCTATGGTTTGGTGTGTCAAGTTAGGATATTGTGGGAGTTGGGCTACGGTTTGGTGTGTCAAGTTAGGATATTGTGGGAGTTGAGCTATGGTTTGGTGTGTCAAGTTAGGATATTGTGGGAGTTGGGCTATGGTTTGGTGTGTCAAGTTAGGATATTGTGGGAGTTGAGCTATGGTTTGGTGTGTCAAGTTAGGATATTGTGGGAGTTGGACTTAGGTTTGGTTTGTCAAGTCAGGATATTGTTAGAGTTGAGCTATGGTTTGGTGTGGCAAGTTAGGATATTGTGGGAGTTGAGCTATGGTTTGGTGTGTCAAGTTAGGATATTGTGGGAGTTGGGCTATGGTTTGGTGTGACAAGTTAGGATATTGTGGGAGTTGGACTTAGGTTTGGTTTGTCAAGTCAGGATATTGTTAGAGTTGAGCTATGGTTTGGTGTGGCAAGTCAGGACAGTGCTGGAGTTGGGCTATGGTTTGGTGTGACAAGTTAGGATATTGTTGGAGTTGGGCTATGGTTTGGTGTGACAAGTTAGGATATTGTTGGAGTTGGGCTATGGTTTGGTGTGACAAGTTAGGATATTGTTGGAGTTGGGCTAAGGTAAAGCTAAAGTTGCTGAAATTCAAATGTTCTAGGAATGATGTTGTTGTGAATGGGTCTTAGTTCTGGGGATGTTGTAGTCATGTTTGATGTGCGTTGTTCCACTGATGTCTCAGGTGTGTTGTTTTGTAATGCGTCAAGTGTAGTGTTGTTGTTGTGATATGTCATGTGCTATGTTGCTGTTTACTATGTCTCTGTTGTTAAGTTGTTTTTGCAATGGCCTAGTGGTTATATTGTTGCGGTGATATTTCCGGCGTAATGTTGCTATGATGTCTCCGTTGCGATGTTGCTGACACTGGCTTGACATCGAGTAAAAAAGGTCGCGCCCCCAATGTGAATGATTTCCCAATACATTCAGTGGGATCGATCGGAACATTGAATAAGGTGTTACCATAACAACCAACAAACATGAATGTTTATCTGGATGAAACTGGACACCAGGGAACGGCCATCCAATATTCCCTTTGTTGTTCTCTAGCGAAGCGTGGTCTCATGACCAGGTTACATTCACCACGTGTTGCGGAGAAGCGCGCGCTCAAATACATATCGATTACCTGTTCTATTCCTCTCCCTCACACCCCCCCTTCCCCCCCCCCCCATCCATTTCAAATAGTAATTCATGTTGAGCATTATGAAAGTCTCATAAGGTGATACATTCTAATTATCACATTATTCACCAGCAAATACATTCTAATGAACACACTTCCCCCCGAGAAATATAATCTTGTAACCATTTCATCCTACGTATAAATACATTCTAATGATCACATGATCACTGTCAGCACTCGGGTAGCTGCGTGTTAACTGTGTGTGATTCAGGTGTCTCTTGGTGATAATAAAGTCCAGCTGGTTCTAATGACCGGATCGTGGGTGTTTCCAGGATATTTTAAGGCGATCTTTTGTTGCAAAGGAGTTTGTGATGCGGAAATCGCTTTGTGGTGCATAATTGTGCAGAATAGCAAGGTGCCAGGACCTAGTCCTGTGGCACTCCACTTTTGACCTCACATCACTCAAAGTACTTTTTATTTATGGAAACTCTGTGCATTCTTTCCGTTAAACAATTTTCAATCTATTTGGCAACGTAGCCACCTATTCCATGACCACTGAACTTCCTAAACAGTCTTTGATGAGGTGTTCTAGCAAAGACCTCTGGTCCGAGGGGAGCAAGAAATGAGTGGGTTGGATGAGGGAGGAGACGGGCGGAGTAATGGGTCAGTTGAATGAGGGAGAAGACGGTCGGGGTAATGGGTCAGTTGAATGAGAAAGAGACGGTCGGGGTAATGGGTCCGTTGGATGAGGGAGAAGACGGTCGGGGTAATGGGTCAGTTGAATGAGGGAGAAGACGGTCGGGGTAATGGGTCAGTTGAATGAGAAAGAGACGGTCGGGGTAATGGGTCAGTTGAATGAGAAAGAGACGGTCGGGGTAATGGGTCAGTTGAATGAGAAAGAGACGGTCGGGGTAATGGGTCAGTTGAATGAGAAAGAGACGGTCGGGTTGGTTTGGGATGGTGATTGATGAGGGGAAGTGATGGGAGGGTTGAAGGGAGGGGGGTGTGTGAAAGAAGAATGATACCAGACACCCGTTACAGATCAACCTTTGGTAATTCTTCCATATTGTACAGTTGGACTGACCAACATATTATCTGCACAGGTAGGCTAGGGTTGCACAGAAGTGGCGAAACCTGGCGCTCACCGGTGCTTATCTAGAGGATATCAAATGTTGTCATTACGTTTTATCACACCAGTTCGACCGGACGCTACCCCATTATCAAATAGATGACCACGAACTCCATAAATCTATAATATTTACTATGTGCAGAAGTCCTTCTTAATAAATAAAAGCACGTTTAGGTTGTTTGTCATATTTTGTTGTTCTAACGAAGAATTGTCTGAAGGCATCAGTGCAACTCATAGTTCTCTGAATTCACTGAACTTTATCAGTTCCAACAATCGGCCATATTGTCTATTCAAGTATATACCCAGTAGTATAGCATGTCAAATCTATCTTCGTATAGCATGTCACATCTATCTTCGTATAGCATGTCACATCTATCTTCGTATAGCATGTCACATCTATCTTCGTATAGCACGTCACATCTATCTTCGTATAGCACGTCACATCTATCTTCGTATAGCATGTCACATCTATCTTCGTATAGCATGTCACATCTATCTTCCCAAAACTCTACCACCAACTCTGCTCTACACTGCATGCAGCCTTAATTATGACAAAGTGACAGAACAACCTCATACGTGTTCTCTAGTGCTCCTATCCTACGCTGGGAGAGTCTATAAGGATATCCATCCATTGACAGATCCATATACATTGACAGATCCATATACATTGACAAATCCATATACATTGACAGATCCATATACATTGACAGATCCATATCCATTGACAGATCCATATCCATTGATATATTCATATCCACTGACATATCCCCGTTACTTCTACCTGTCCTGTCAGAGCGTGCCATACATCAAAAAGGTCACGTGGCCTGGAAATGGGGCATGGGGCCAGTCAATCACTTAATCGACATTTATAGAACATCTGTGAGGCAGTTGTCTAGAACTGACGTCACCGAGTAGAAGGTCGAGGTCAGCCTGGAGGAATGTGTTTCCTGTTCTCATAAACGTGTTGACCGGGGCAGGGTTGTCTGGAAAAACCCGCCAATTTACATATTAATTGTAATGTCTGTTTAGTGCTCTATTTTGTAGCGAGGGGTTGATCCTGTCCGGGCAGTAGACGGAGTCTAGGTAATTGGAAACAGTTCGAGTCTAGGTGACAGTAAACAGTTCCTAGTCGAGGTGACAAGAAACAGTTCCTAGTTGAGGTGACAGGAAAAAGTTCTGTCTAGGTGACAGGAAATAGTTCTGTCTAGGTGACAGGAAACATTTCCTAGTCGAGGTGACAGGAAACAGTTCCTAGTCGAGGTAACAGGAAACAGTTCCTAGTCGAAGTAACAGGAAACAGTTCCTAGTCGAGGTAACAGGAAACAGTTCCTAGTCTAGGTGACAGGAAACAGTTCATAGTCTAGGTGACAGGAAACAGTTTCTAGTGTAGGTGACAGGAAACAGTTTCTAGTTTAGGTGACAGGAAACAGCTTCTCGTCTAGGTGACAGGAAACAGTTCCTAGTCTAGGTGACAGGAAACAGCTTTTCGTCTAGGTGACAGGAAACAGCTTCTCGTCTAGGTGACAGGAAACAGTTCCTAGTCTATGTGACAGGAAACAGTTCTGTCTTTATTTTTGTTAGTGAGATTCTAAGAAATCCCCCTTGCCGTTCAACTTTATATCTAAAATAATAATTATTTATCCCTTTCACCATCGGCTCCACCAGAAGCATACTGTGTCACTACTTCAGCTGTTATCTTTGTACGATCGGCTCACTTGTGATGGTGGTTCCGTAGAATTTGTTTATTGAAGACAAGATTGCTAGCTCCATACACACCTTTTTAAAGTGGCCTCCTACAACTGGCTGTGGCAGATTGCAGTGGTCATGCTATGGTATTAAATATTATGGTTGTTGATATTAATATATGATTATTGGTACACCAGCACTGGCTCTCTCCGTCTTGTCAGACGATAGTAGTTGTGCTTTGAAGAAATAGATACAATTACTGTCCGTGGTGATAACGAAGGTCACTTGTGAGACCAATCCGAGCAGAGAAGCGCTTTCCACAGCGTGTGCTAGGAAAATGAGGACCGTTTTCGTAATTGCATGATGTGGCGTGTCTTCCCAAACGCTGAATCAGCAATGAGTCCCTCCTTAGCTTGTAATCCATGCTTTATCTTGCTCTTATTCCATGCAACACGATCTATGACGTCCTATTGCCATGATTCAAAGATCGACCTACCCCGAGACCCTCTCCCGATTTGTGTTTCCCCATAAAGAAGATTCTTTGGTATTCTGCCATAATCTGGGTGTGTCTCAGCAGTCTGTGTCTTCGAAGACTAAGCATGGAAAAGACCTTATCTGATCTCTCCAGTACCTCTGAGCTGGTGATCTTGTCCAGCCACACCCCTTCCGCTCAGACTCCTCACGTGACAGTTGTTAGCTGCCTGTCCTGGTGCATGTTGGTATATCATGTTTAGCCTCCTGTCCTAGTGCATGCTGGTATATCATGTTTAGCCTCCTGTCCTGGTGCATGTTGGTATATCATGTTTAGCCTCCTGTCCTGGTGCATGTTGGTATATCATGTTTAGCCTTCTGTCCTCGTGCATGTTGGAATATCATGTTTAGCCTCCTGTCCTGGTGCATGTTGGTATATCATGTTTAGCCTCCTGTCCTGGTGCATGTTGGTATATCAAGTTTAGCCTCCTGTCCTGGTGCATGTTGGTATATCATGTTTAGCCACCTGTCCTGGTGCATGTTGGTATATCATGTTTAGCCTCCTGTCCTGGTGCATGTTGGTATATCATGTTTAGCCTCCTGTCCTGGTGCATGTTGGTATATCATGTTTAGCTGCCTGTCCTGGTGCATTTTGGTATATCATGTTTAGCCTCCTGTCCTGGTGCATGTTGGTATATCATGTTTAGCCTCCTGTCCTAGTGCATGCTGGTATATCATGTTTAGCCTCCTGTCCTGGTGCATGTTGGTATATCATGTTTAGCCTCCTGTCCTGGTGCATGTTGGTATATCATGTTTAGCCTCCTGTCCTGGTGCATGTTGGTATATCATGTTAAGCCTCCTGTCCTGGTGCATGTTGGTATATCATGTTTAGCCGCCTGTCCTGGTGCATGTTGGTATATCATGTTTAGCCTCCTGTCCTGGTGCATGTTGGTATATCATGTTTAGCCTCCTGTCCTGGTGCATGTTGGTATATCATGTTTAGCCTCCTGTCCTGGTGCATGTTGGTATATCATGTTTAGCCTCCTGTCCTGGTGCATGTTGGTATATCATGTTTGGCTGCCTGTCCTGGTGCATGTTGGTATATCATGTTTAGCCTCCTGTCCTGGTGCATGTTGGTATATCATGTTTAGCCACCTGTCCTGGTGCATGTTGGTATATCATGTTTAGCCTCCTGTCCTGGTGCATGTTGGTATATCATGTTTAGCCTCCTGTCCTGGTGCATGTTGGTATATCATGTTTATCCTCCTGTCCTGGTGCATGTTGGTTTATCATGTTTAGCCTCCTGTCCTGGTGCATGTTGGTATATCATATTTAGCCTCCTGTCCTGGTGCATGTTGGTATATCATGTTTATCCTCCTGTCCTGGTGCATGTTGGTATATCATGTTTAGCCTCCTGTCCTGGTGCATGTTGGTATATCATTTTTAGTCTCCTGTCCTGGTGCATGTTGGTATATCATGTTTAGCCTCCTGTCCTGGTGCATGTTGGTATATCATGTTTAGCCTCCTGTCCTGGTGCATGTTGGTATATCATGTTTAGCCTCCTGTCCTGGTGCATGTTGGTATATCATGTTTAGCCTCCTGTCCTGGTGCATGTTGGTATATCATGTTTAGCCTCCTGTCCTGGTGCATGTTGGTATATCATGTTAAGCCTCCTGTCCTGGTGCATGTTGGTATATCATGTTTAGCCGCCTGTCCTGGTGCATGTTAGTATATCATGTTTATCCTCCTGTCCTGGTGCATGTTGGTATATCATGTTTAGCCACCTGTCCTGGTGCATGTTGGTATATCATGTTTAGCCTCCTGTCCTGGTGCATGTTGGTAAATCATGTTTAGCCTCCTTTCCTGGTGCATGTTGGTATATCATGTTTAGCCTCCTGTCCTGGTGCATGTTGGTATATCATGTTTAGCCGCTGTCCTTGTGCATTTTGGTATATCATGTTTAGCGTTCTATCCTGGTGCATGTTGGTATATCATGTTTAGCCGCCTGTCCTGGTGCATGTTGGTATACCATGTTTCTCTGCCTGTCCTGGTGCATGTTGGTATATCATGTTTAGCCGCCTGTCCTGGTGCATGTTGGTATTCCATATTTCTGTAACAGCTCCAGCCCGAGCAAGAGAGTTTAGGGCAGGGGTGATGTTGTTGACGACTCAGAACAAAGGTACCTGAATGCGTGTCGAGGTCACTCACCGTCTCAGCAAAGGAAAACGGAGTTGGGGGCGAAGAATGTGGACAGGTAGAAATTGAGCTCTGGCGTTCCGATTTGGGGAGTGGGGGGTGAGTGACAGACTTGATGGCAGCGGAGCTTGCAGCGATAGATGAGTGACAGGGGTTCAGAGTAATTTCATTCCAATAACGACTGAATAGAGCCATTGTAGCAGATCCCACTGTTTGCCTTGGCCGTGATCTATCTTAGAACATTCTCACACTCATCCACATCATCATGACCATACTCAGTAAATCACATATCACACAGCAGGTGGCATATTTATTAAATCATACTCATATCATAGAATGAGTAGAGAAATTACAAACACAATATAATACATATCTTAACTAAACATTCTACTAAAACGGGAATTGTAAGCATTAGCTATTGATGGAATTCCCAACTATCTAAAAACCCAGTTCTTTTGCCTTGCAATTGCATCACACACACATCGCCTTAACTGCGTCTTCAACACACCTTATCAGATACTCTTCCTCACTGAAATCCCCTCAGGCGGGCGATCTCGACATACTCGTTCACAATGTGTCCTTGCTTACAAACACACTTTCAGATTATCCATTAATGCAAAACTCACACACCTATTTGAGCGATCCTGTTCTATCACTAAACATTCGTCCAACCGTCTATCAATCGCTCCTCTATCTAAAGTCGGTGAGTTAAACACACTATCTACATTCAGTCTCTCTCTCTCACTCTCAATCTCCTCCATACAGCCTCTCTCTCTCCCTCACTCTCCATCTCTCATCCAGCCTCTCGAGCTAAACTTTGTCTCGAGTTATATATCCTCAAGCAAGGCCAGAGCTTGACCAATCGATCTCAGGTATGGTCATCTTCAATTCCAATTGGAACGAACCACTTTGCACACCTGTCACTCATTCTCTCGCAGCAAGCCCCGTTGCCAATTTCGTCTGTCAATCAATCTCCCCCTACCAAAATCGGAAGGCCAGTGGTCAGTTTCTACCTGTCCACATTCCTTAACCCAACTCTGTTCTCCTTTGCTGAGACAGTGAGTGACCTTAACATGCATTCATGTAGCTTTAAGCATTAACATGTTCAGGCATCCTAAACTCCCCTTGCTCCGGCGGGAACTGTTACATTACCTCCCTAAACTACAGACCGAAACATGGATGGTAATTTTTTTCATCTGGCAAATGACCACCATTTTCGTCTCTACTATCCAAACTGTAAACACTACTCCTGTTTACAACTTCACTCACATCGTACATGCATAAAAAGACATGTCATTTGATACATATAAACTTTTTGTAATACATACACAATCAATACAAGCAGAAGAAAAACACTGTGGCTGGTCGTTTTTACAACACAAACCAACACTTTTACATCGTTTTACAGTCAAATTCACCTAAGTCTGTCCCTGCGGGACCTTTAACTCATCAAAACAGAAACACCTTAAGGAATTCTCCTTACTCATTGAGGTCAATATACCTCGACCTGTTCCCGTGCCTTCCTCTAAGGACACGAACCTTCATTGTTACACTCGACCAGTTCAGGTCAATTTTCTCAGGCGGTCTCATTACACGCCTGACCGACGATTCACTTCATACTAACTCCTGTGAGGCCACGAACTTACGTGGGTTATCCTCGGGCTAGTTATCACTGTCTTTCTTGACAGCTATCCCCTCTCAAAGAAAACAGCAAAATTCTTTATGTTTCCCACAAAAACGATATTTGACAACATATGTCATAGTCAATATTACAACTTCTGATCAATGTAGTCTTCTCTGAAAGACTCCACATACATGTGATTCTGGAACTCGTGGTGACTTGTGCTTGCGGAGGCCTACAGTCTGGATGAGATATACTGCTCTGTAGATCACCTAAATAACCTGTATCAAATACCTGTAAACATGATGATTCAACAACAACAACAAAAAAACACATCACAAATGCATTGCATACAATGTCGAAACCCAAACAATAAATACAAATGTCAAAATATTTGCACACAAAAACATGATCAAATGCCATCAACCTTCACTCCTGCTCGTGCCCCACAGATGAGCACCTGTTAATGCCCCCTTTATAAGATACTAAACTATGACTAAGTTCTACTAGACTATGTCACTAAACTATGACTAAGTTGTAACTTAATCAGATACTAAACTATGTCTGAGTCAAAAGTCAAAAACCGAATCGTCCACCTGTCGAATTACGTCATGCTGTAACCCTACTAGTCCGGGTGCAGTCTTTAGCTCACCGATTTGATAGAGGAGTGATTGATAGACTGTTGTACGAATGTTAGTGATAGAACAGGATCGCTCAAATAGGTGTGTGAGTTTTGTATTAATAGATAATCTGAACGTGTGTTGTAAGCAGGACACATTGTGAACGAGGTATGTCCAGATCGCCCGCCTGAGGGTATTTGAGTGAGAAAGACTTTTTGATAAGGTGTGTTGAGGACGCAGTTAGGGAGATGTGTGTGTGTGTGATGTGTGTGCGGCAATAGAACTGGGACTTTGGTAGTTGGGAATTCCATCAAGAGCTAAGGCTTAAAATGTTTGCTTTACTTTAATATTTATAATAACATATATATAATATAGGAATATTTAGTTAAGATGATATGTATTCTATTGTGATTGAAATTTCACTACTCATTTTTCTATTTTGGATGGGTGATTCTAACAGTGATTTCAGTGGCTTCACCTACCTAAGCTGTTCCCTCACCAGACAGTCACTAGCTTCACCTACCTAGGCAGTACCCTCACCAGACAGTCGCTAGTTCCACCTACCTAGGCTGTTCCCTCACCAGACAGTCGCTAGTTCCACCTACCTAGGCTGTTCCCTCACCAGACAGTCGCTAGTTCCACCTACCTAGACAGTACCCTCACTAGACAGTCGCTAGCTCCAACTACCTAGACAGTACCCTCACCAGACAGTCGCTAGCTTCACCTACCTAGACAGTACCCTCACCTGAGTCGACAGCTCCACCTACCTAGGCAGTACCCTCACTAGACAGTCGCTAGCTCCACCTACCTAGGCAGTACCCTCACTAGACAGTCGCTAGCTCCACCTACCTAGGCAGTACCTTCAACAGACAGTCGCTAGCTTCACCTACCTAGGCAGTACCATTACTCGAGAGGCAAATATAGACTTTGAGGTCAATACTCGGATTACTAAGTCGAGCTTTGCATTTGGGAGACTCCAAACAAACTTCTGGAACTAATAAGACATCAGTGTCGCCACCAAGATGAAAGTGTACTGTGCTGTAGTATTCTTGCATGTCTGTGAGACATAGATAGTGGATAGCAGACATGCCAGACAGCTAAATCGTTGTCAATTGAGCTGTCTGCGTAGACTGCTCAAGATCACGTGGCATGACAACGGGCCTAGCTCTGAAATTCCTAGCAAATATTAACATATTGATTACCATTGGACGGGACATGAGCGCATCCCCAAACAGCTGTTGTACGGCGAGCTCAAAAACAGGCGGACTCTCACCAGAAGGGCAGAAGAAACGCTACACATTGAATCTCTGAAACCTTTCAATGGCGATTATCTTCTTAGCGATGCTTGTACAAGACCCTACCACCTTGTTAGTATCGCTTCAGTTATCCTGATGGCAGAGAGGGCAGCTATCGCGTAGAGGGCAGCTATCGTGGAGAGGGCAGCTATCGTGGAGAGGGCAGCTATCGTGGAGAGGGCAGCTATCGCGGAGGCTTAATGAAATTGTGGTGCCCGAAATAACATTACTCACAATTTCACAGCCAGAAACCGGCATGTGTGCCCTGAATGTGGCAGGATGTGCCGTTCCAGGATTGGTCTTTACGGCCATCAGAGAACACATTTCGAAGCAATAGTCTGATTCTTTCGCCATCTTGGCGTGCGATTGGCAACTATTATTATTATAGTTATTATTATTGGAGAAGTCATTATTCTAATATGTCAGAAGTCAGTATTAAATCTGCTCTTTTATATTTGGTTGAATCTCAGAGGCGTGTCTACGCAAAGATAGCGTTTATACCATGTGCTGAATTAGGGCTCCCTTCTTTTTACATTTGACAGAGTAAGATCACAGAGTCTGGACGACGCATGGCGGCTCAGAGGAAGAAACTATTAGCCTTAACTTGCTGGGTGATCTCTCCCAGGTGGTGATGGAAACTGCCATGGTTAGCATCTGACAAGAAAATGAAGATTGTTGAAGTAACTCTCATCTCTATACTGCACCACACATTTGAGAAGGTCGTTCAGTTCAGATCATCCCGTAACCCATCAAATCGTTGGGGCACACTAGAAGACACTCCCACAATCCCAGGCCATCTCTCTCTGTAACAGTTCCAGCTGGAGCATGCGCGTTTAGGCGTGGGGAGATTGGGTTGGCGACTCTGAGAACAAACGTTGCCCTAATGCGTGCCAAGGTCAAGGATCGTCTCCATACTAGGTTGACATAGGAAACGACAGGTTTAAGTTGAAGAGTTTTTCTGGTGCATGGGGGAGGGGAAGGGGGTGTTCGGAGCTGAAATGGGGGCTCGTAGCTGACAACTCTGGCGTTACGAATTAGCGTAGTGGGGGTTGGTGACAGTCAGATGCGCCACGATCGGCTACGACATTTAGAGTGACAGTGATTCGTGGATAATCATCCAATAACAACTAGTTAGGGGTAGTTCCAAATTAGAGTGATGGCTAAGTCAGACAACCAACAGGAGACCATTGGACATTGATGTTCCTTCAGAATATAACATACTTTGAAAAGATGAACTCAAATAGACTGGCAAGGAGAGAGACCGATTATCTGTCTGGAGCCTGAGAGACTGACTATGAGAGAGATTGATAGGCTGTCAGTAGTCTGAGAGACTGGCTAGGAGAGTGACTGAGAGGCTGTCAGGGAGTCTGAGAGACTGGCTAGGAGAGTGACTGAGAGGCTGTCAGGAGTCTGAGAGACTGGCTAGGAGAGTGACTGAGAGGCTGTCAGGAGTCTGAAAGACTGGCTAGGAGAGTGACTGAGAGGCTGTCAGGAGTCTGAGAGACTGGCTAGGAGAGAGATTGATAGGCTGTCAGTACTCTGAGTGACTGGCAAGGAGAGTGACTGAGAGGCTGTCCGGAGTTTGTGAGTGTGTGAGTTTGCAGGGTAACTGAACCAGCAAACACCTCAGGTTTTGGTCAGTCGCTCTATAAGTGTTTATGTTGGACACCCTGTGAACAGTGAGAGATCTGAATGTGTGTCGTACGTGTAGAACATAAAGTGAACGATGCGTGATCTAATTACATATAAACGTACATATTCGTGTGAATACGTGAAGTGATCGAAGAATGGACAGATCGCCTAAGGATGAGATATGAATGTATGTGGTATGTGCAGGACACTTTGGGAACATTGTGTGTTCTGATTGTACGTGTATGCACATATCGACTGAGTGTGTGACCATGTAGCAGATCCCACTAATTGCCCTAGGGTATTCTAACTAAAATATTACCACACTCATTCACATCATTCCTGACCACACACAGCAAATAATATAGCACATAGCAGATGGCATATTTATTCTATAATACTCATACCAGAAAAATGAGTAGTGAAATTACAAACACAATACAATACATGTCATCTTAACTAAATATTCCAATATTATATATATGTTAATATAAATATTAAACTAAAGCGGAAATTTTCAGCAGTAGCTATTGATGGAATTCCCAACTATCAAAACCCAGTTCTATTGCTGTACACACATCACACACACATCTCCTTAACTGCATCCTCAACACACTCTCAATAACTCTTCCTCACTCAAATCCCCTCAGGCGGGCGATCTAGACATAATGCATTCAATATATTCTACGTATACTCACAACTCTAGAACATACCTCGTTCGCTCGGTGTCTACACACACCACACACACATCTAGATCTCTCCTAGTCGATCTACATACTCGCTTAACTCGTCAGGACATGCCTCGTTCACAAGGTGTCCTACGTACAACACACGTTCAGATTACCTCTGTTCACAATTTCGCCACACAGCTATTTGAGTGGCTGGCCCCCGACTCAATGACGTATGCTGTTTGAGCGATCCTGTTCTATCTCCAACATTCGTACAACAGTCTATCAATCGCTCCTCTATCTAAGTCGGTGAGCTAATCAGATTCCTATCTACATTCACTCGTCCCCTCTCCATGGCCAACCTGCTTGAGGTAAACTTGCCTAGTGTTATATACTCTCAAGCAGTATCAGAGCTGACCAATGGATATCAGGGGGATGGCTCTATTCAGTCGTTATTGGAACGAATTACTCTGAACACCTGTCACTCATCTATCGCCGCAAGCTCCGCTGCCCTCCCGTCTGTCACTCATCCCCCACTACCCAAATCGGAACGTCGGTGGTCAGTTCCTACCTGTACATTCTTTCCCCAACTCCGATTTCCTTTGTTGAGACGGTGAGTGATCTTGGCGTAGTGACCAGACAGAGTGACATTGGCACGCATTCAGGTACCTTTGTTCTCATCACATCACTCCTGCCCTAAACGCTATGCTCAGGCTGGAACTGTTACAACCACAAGGGAGCACGTCATCCGACTATGTGACGTCATCTGATTATATGTGAATGCACAGAATAAGTGAGTACGTGAATGTGAGTGTGTGTTGAGTGTGCAGATAAGGGGAGCGCAGCGACGATAGAACGAGTTACGTTGTTTGGGGAACCATGAAAAGCTAGTGCTTACACACCTCCGAGGTAGTTCAATATATATATATATTTATATATATATATATATATGTGTGTATTTATATGTTATGATTATTTAGTTTGGATGTATTTTATTCTTTTTGTTAATATTGTTTTTTTGTTGATTTGCAAAATGAAACGATCACGTATGAGAAGAAAGGGCTTATTGTATTGTTGACTGCGTGAAGTCATGACTGGGTGTATAATGTTCTAACTCTTGATATAAATACTTCGTATTTGCTAACTACTCAGCTAAACGCCTTTCGCTGTATCATCTCTGTCCGCTGCCTCGTGCCATATAGACCTCGTGACGTGCCCATACCAAGCCATCTTTCGCCTTTTGATAGCTGTGATCAGATCACCAAAAGGCCTATTTGCGTCTTCAACTCTCTGTCGTATTTCTACGTTTCTGACACGATCATTATATGTAACATTTAAGTCTTCTAAAGCACCTCATTTCCATTCCATGTATTCTGTATTGGATATCCGCAGTAATGGTCAGTCTCACAGGCAGACACAAATAGTGAGAGCACCAATGGTCCAAGTCTCACAGGCAAACACAAATATTAAGAGCACCAATGAGCCCATTAGTCTAACTGTTATACTGAGGGCTAGCCGTCTATCCTGCCATATGGGTCCCAAACGTGTAAGCGCCGCTGTTGTCTGTGCTATTCTCCCAATTATCTCAGACTGCGAGCCCTCGTCACTGATCCGTGATCCCAGATACTTGAACCGGTCTACAACTTCGAGATCCTGACCATTTGCGTTTATCACAGATGTAAACCCGTCCGTGTTATCAGTCATCAGCTTTGTTTTGTCTCCATGCTATAGCTCTGTGCCGCTCTGTCCAATCTACTTATCAGCTCCTGAAGTTCCGTTTCCGTACCTGCTAGACCATCTATATCATCTGAAAATCGTAGGTTTGTAATCGTCTTGTCACCTATTCTAACCGTACCAACATGTCCCTCCAGGGTCGCCTCCATTATTTTTTCAAAGACAACATTGAAGAGTGTTGGAGAGAGTATACAACCCTGTCTCACCCCAACAGACATTGAAGAGTGTTGGAGAGAGTACACAACCCTGTCTCACCCCAACAGACGTGCCGAACCATTCGCCTAGTATTCTGTCCACAAAAACTGCACTTGACGCCTTCTCATAACGGTTCTCAATTACCTTCACAATATTACTATTGATCTAGTAATGCTTCAATGTTGTCCACAGCGCCGCATGCCATACTTTGTTGAGCACTTTGAAATCGATGAAGACATGATGTATGTTTTGTTGATACTCTAAATAATTCTTATTTAATATTCGCAGATTAAATAACTGTTTATTGTTACTCACCGCTCGAAACCCTGCTTGCTTTTCGGGAATGAAAATCTCTGCCTGTGGTTTTAATCTGTTGAGGATTATTCTTAAGAGAACTTTGCTAGGATGACTAATGAGGCTAATTGTTCTATAGTTCTGGCACATCTTTAGGTTCCCTGATTTAGGCAGCGGTAGCTCAACTGATTTCGCCCAAATGGTTGACTAGCTCTTCAGGTTTCGATATTTTCATGTTGGTCAGACGATCGTGCAACTCTGAGCTCCATGAAATCTTCCTTCATAATGCTGTTTTCCATCAACATCAGAGCTGTACACATCGTATAACAACATGAAAGCTATACAATTCGTTCATCAACAATAGATATGTACAAATCCCCCATCAACATGAAAGCTGTACACATAGAGCAACAACAACAAAGATGTACATTTAATCCAAAAACATCAGAGCTGTACAAATCGTCCAACAACATCAGAGCTGTACAAATACTCCAACAACATCAGAGCTGTACAAATACTCCAACAACATCAGAGCTGTACAAATACTCCAACAACATGAGAGCTGTACAAATACTCCAACAAAATCAGAGCTGTACAAATACTCCAACAACATCAGAGCTGTACACATACTCCAACAACATCAGAGCTGTACAAATACTCCAACAACATCAGAGCTATACAAATACTCCAACAACACCAGAGCTGTACACATACTCCAACAACATCAGAGCTGTACAAATACTCAAACAATATGAGAGCTGTACAAATGCTCCAACAACATGAGAGCTGTAAAAATACTCCAACAACATGAGAACTGAACAAATACTCCAACAAAATCAGAGCTGTACAAATACTCCAACAACATGAGAGCTGTATAAATACTCCAACAACATGAGAGCTGTACAAATACTCCAACAAAATCAGAGCTGTACAAATACTCCAACAACATCAGAGCTGTACAAATACTCCAACGACATCAGAGCTGTACAAATACTCCAACAACATCAGAGCTGTACAAATATTTCAACAACATCCGAGCTGTACAAATACTCCAACAACATCACAGCTGTACAAATACTCCAACAACATCAGAGCTGTACAAATACTCCAACAACATGAGAGCTGTACAAATACTCCAACAACATGAGAGCTGTACAAATACTCCAACAACATGAGAGCTGTACAAATACTCCAACAAAATCAGAGCTGTACAAATACTCCAACAACATGAGAACTGTACAAATACTCCAATAACATGAGAGCTGTACAAATACTCCAACAACATGAGAGCTGTACAAATACTCCAACAACATCAGAGCTGTACAAATACTCCCCCAAAATGAGAGCTGTACAAATACTGCAACATCAGAGCTGTACAAATACTCCAACAACATCACAGCTGTACAAATACTCCAACAACATCAGAGCTGTACAAATACTCCAAAAACATCAGAGCTGTACAAATGCTCCAACAACATGAGAGCTGTACAAATACTCCAACAACATGAGAGCTGTACAAATACTCCTACAAAATCAGAGCTGTACAAATACTCCAACAACATCAGAGCTGTACAAATACTCCACCAACATGAGAGCTGTACAAATACTGCAACATCAGAGCTGTACAAATACTCCAACAACATGAGAGCTGTACAAATACTCCAACATCAGAGCTGTACAAATACTCTAACAGAATGACTGCTGTACAAATACTGTAACAACATGAGAGCTGTACAAACACTCCAACACCAGAGCTGTACAAATACTCCAACATGAGAGCTGTACAAACACTCCAACATCAGAGCTGTACAAATACTCCAATATCAGAGCTGTACAAATACTCCAACATGAGAGCTGTACAAATACTCCAACATCAGAGCTGTACAAATACTCCAACAACATCGGAGCTGTACAAATACTCCAACATCAGATCGGTACAAATACTCCACCAACATGAGAGCTGTACAAATACTCCAACATCAGAGCTGTACAAATACTCCAACAACATCAGAGCTGTACAAATACTCCAACAACACCAGAGCGGTACAAATACTCCATCAACATCAGAGCTGTACAAATACTCCAACATCCGAGCTGTACAAATACTCCAACAACATCAGAGCTGTACAAATACTCCAACAACATGAGAGCTGTACAAATACTCTAACAACATCAGAGCTGTACAAATACTCCAACAACATGAGAGCTGTACAAATACTCCAACATCAGAGCTGTACAAATACTCCAACAACATGAGAGCTGTACAAAAACTCCAACAACATCAGAGCTGTGCAAATACTCAAACATGAGAGCTGTACAAATATTGCAACATCAGAGCTGTACAAATACTCCAACTTGAGAGCTGTACAAATACTCGAACATCAGAGCTGTACAAATACTCCTACATGAGAGCTGTCCAAATACTCCAACATCAGAGCTGTACAAATACTCCAACAACATCAGAGCTGTACAAATACTCCAACATCAGAGCTGTACAAATACTCCAACAACATCAGAGCTGTACAAATACTCCAACAACATCAGAGCTGTACAAATACTCCAACATCAGAGCTGTACAAATACTCCAACAACATCAGAGCTGTACAAATACTCCAACAACATGAGAGATGTACAAATACTCCAAAACCTTGAGAGATGTACAATTACTCCAACAACATGAGAGCTGTACAAATACTCCAACAAAATCAGAGCTGTACAAATACTCCAACAACCTGAGAGCTGTACAATTACTCCAACAACATGAGAGCTGTACAAATACTCCAACATCAGAGCTGTACAAATACTTCAACAACAGAGCTGTACAAATACTCAAAAAACATCAGAGCTGTACAAATACTCCAACAACATCAGAGCTGTACAAATACTCCAACATCAGAGCTGTACAAATACTCCAACAACATTAGAGCTGTACAAATACTTCAACAACATAATAGCTGTACAAATACTCAAACAACATCCGAGCTGTACAAATATTCCAACAACATCACAGCTGTACAAATACTCCAACAACATCAGAGCTGTACAAATACTCCAAAAACATCAGAGCTGTCCAAATACTCCAACAAATTGATAGCTGTACAAATACTCCAAAAACATGAGAGCTGTACAAATACTCCAACAAAATCAGAGCTGTACAAATACTCCAACAACATGAGAGCTGTACAAATACTCCAACAAAATCAGAGCTGTACAAATACTCCAACAACATCAGAGCTGTACAAATACTCCAACGACATCAGAGCTGTACAAATACTCCAACAACATCAGAGCTGTACAAATATTTCAACAACATCCGAGCTGTACAAATACTCCAACAACATCACAGCTGTACAAATACTCCAACAACATCAGAGCTGTACAAATACTCCAACAACATGAGAGCTGTACAAATACTCCAACAACATGAGAGCTGTACAAATACTCCAACAACATGAGAGCTGTACAAATACTCCAACAAAATCAGAGCTGTACAAATACTCCAACAACATGAGAACTGTACAAATACTCCAATAACATGAGAGCTGTACAAATACTCCAACAACATGAGAGCTGTACAAATACTCCAACAACATCAGAGCTGTACAAATACTCCCCCAAAATGAGAGCTGTACAAATACTGCAACATCAGAGCTGTACAAATACTCCAACAACATCACAGCTGTACAAATACTCCAACAACATCAGAGCTGTACAAATACTCCAAAAACATCAGAGCTGTACAAATGCTCCAACAACATGAGAGCTGTACAAATACTCCAACAACATGAGAGCTGTACAAATGCTCCTACAAAATCAGAGCTGTACAAATACTCCAACAACATCAGAGCTGTACAAATACTTCAACAACAGAGCTGTACAAATACTCCAAAAACATCAGAGCTGTACAAATACTCCAACATCAGAGCTGTACAAATACTCCAACAACATCAGAGCTGTACAAATACTCCAACAACATGAGAGCTGTATAAATACTCCAACAACATCACAGCTGTACAAATACTCCAACAACATCAGAGCTGTACAAATACTCCAAAAACATCAGAGCTGTCCAAATACTCCAACAAATTGATAGCTGTACAAATACTCCAAAAACATGAGAGCTGTACAAATACTCCAACAAAATCAGAATTGTACAAATACTCCAACAACATCAGAGCTGTACAAATACTCCAACAACATCAGAGCTATACAAATACTCCAACAACACCAGAGCTGTACACATACTCCAACAACATCAGAGCTGTACAAATACTCAAACAATATGAGAGCTGTACAAATGATCCAACAACATGAGAGCTGTACAAATACTCCAATAACATGAGAACTGTACAAATACTCCAACAACATGAGAGCTGTACAAATACTCCAACAACATGAGAGGTGTACAAATACTCAACAACATCAGAGCTGTACAAATACTCCACCAATATGAGAGCTGTACAAATACTGCAACATCAGAGCTGTACAAATACTCCAACAACATCAGAGCTGTACAAATACTCCAACATCAGAGTTGTACAAATACTCCAACAACTTGACTGCTGTACAAATACTGTAACAACATGAGAGCTGTACAAAAACTCCAACATCAGAGCTGTACAAATACTCCAACATGAGAGCTGTACAACTACTCCAACATCAGAGCTGTACAAATACTCCAACAACATCAGAGCTGTACAAATACTCCAACAACATCAGAGCTGTACAAATACTCCAACAACATCAGAGCTGTACAAATACTCCAACATCCGAGCTGTACAAATACTCCAACAACATCAGAGCTGTACAAATACTCCAACATCAGAGCTATACAAATACTCCAACAGCATGAGAGTTGTACAAATACTCCAACAACATGAGAGCTGTACAAATACTCCAACAACATGAGAGCTGTACAAATACTCCAACAACATCAGAGCTGTACAAATACTCCAACAACATGAGAGCTGTACAAATACTCCAACATCAGAGCTGTACAAATACTCCAACAACATGAGAGCTGTACAAAAACTCCAACAACATGAGAGCTGTACAAATACTCCAACATCAGAGCTGTGCAAATACTCAAACATGAGAGCTGTACAAATATTGCAACATCAGAGCTGTACAAATACTCCAACTTGAGAGCTGTACAAATACTCGAACATCAGAGCTGTACAAATACTCCTACATGAGAGCTGTCCAAATACTCCAACATCAGAGCTGTACAAATACTCCAACAACATCAGAGCTGTACAAATACTCCAACATCAGAGCTGTACAAATACTCCAACAACATCAGAGCTGTACAAATACTCCAACAACATCAGAGCTGTACAAATACTCCAACAACATGAGAGATGTACAAATACTCCAACAACATGAGAGACGTACAAATACTCCAACAACATGAGAGATGAACAAATACTCCAACAACATGAGAGATGTACAAATACTCCAACAACATGAGAGATGTACAAATACTCCAAAACCTTGAGAGATGTACAAATATTCCAACAACATGAGAGCTGTACAAATACTCCAACAAAATCAGAGCTGTACAAATACTCCAACAACCTGAGAGCTGTACAATTACTCCAACAACATCAGAGCTGTACAAATACTTCAACAACATCCGAGCTGTACAAATACTCCAACAACATCAGAGCTGTACAAATACTCCAACAACATGAGAGCTGTACAAATACTCTAACAACATCAGAGCTGTACAAATACTCCAACAACATGAGAGCTGTACAAATACTCCAACATCAGAGCTGTACAAATACTCCAACAACATGAGAGCTGTACAAAAACTCCAACAACATGAGAGCTGTACAAATACTCCAACATCAGAGCTGTGCAAATACTCAAACATGAGAGCTGTACAAATATTGCAACATCAGAGCTGTACAAATACTCCAACTTGAGAGCTGTACAAATACTCGAACATCAGAGCTGTACAAATACTCCTACATGAGAGCTGTCCAAATACTCCAACATCAGAGCTGTACAAATACTCCAACAACATCAGAGCTGTACAAATACTCCAACATCAGAGCTGTACAAATACTCCAACAACATCAGAGCTGTACAAATACTCCAACAACATCAGAGCTGTACAAATACTCCAACATCAGAGCTGTACAAATACTCCAACAACATCAGAGCTGTACAAATACTCCAACAACATGAGAGATGTACAAATACTCCAAAACCTTGAGAGATGTACAATTACTCCAACAACATGAGAGCTGTACAAATACTCCAACAAAATCAGAGCTGTACAAATACTCCAACAACCTGAGAGCTGTACAATTACTCCAACAACATGAGAGCTGTACAAATACTCCAACATCAGAGCTGTACAAATACTTCAACAACAGAGCTGTACAAATACTCCAAAAACATCAGAGCTGTACAAATACTCCAACAACATCAGAGCTGTACAAATACTCCAACATCAGAGCTGTACAAATACTCCAACAAAATGAGAGCTGTACAAATACTCCAACAACATTAGAGCTGTACAAATACTTCAACAACATAATAGCTGTACAAATACTCAAACAGCATCCGAGCTGTACAAATATTCCAACAACATCACAGCTGTACAAATACTCCAACAACATCAGAGCTGTACAAATACTCCAAAAACATCAGAGCTGTCCAAATACTCCAACAAATTGATAGCTGTACAAATACTCCAAAAACATGAGAGCTGTACAAATACTCCAACAAAAACAGAGCTGTACAAATACTCCAACAACATCAGAGCTGTACAAATACTCCAACAACATCAGAGCTATACAAATACTCCAACAACACCAGAGCTGTACACATACTCCAACAACATCAGAGCTGTACAAATACTCAAACAATATGAGAGCTGTACAAATGATCCAACAACATGAGAGCTGTACAAATACTCCAATAACATGAGAACTGTACAAATACTCCAACAACATGAGAGCTGTACAAATACTCCAACAACATGAGAGCTGTACAAATACTCAACAACATCAGAGCTGGTCAAATACTCCACCAATATGAGAGCTGTACAAATACTGCAACATCAGAGCTGTACAAATACTCCAACAACATCAGAGCTGTACAAATACTCCAACATCAGAGTTGTACAAATACTCCAACAACTTGACTGCTGTACAAATACTGTAACTACATGAGAGCTGTACAAAAACTCCAACATCAGAGCTGTACAAATACTCCAACATGAGAGCTGTACAACTACTCCAACATCAGAGCTGTACAAATACTCCAACAACATCAGAGCTGTACAAATACTCCAACAACATCAGAGCTGTACAAATACTCCAACAACATCAGAGCTGTACAAATACTCCAACATCCGAGCTGTACAAATACTCCAACAACATCAGAGCTGTACAAATACTCCAACATCAGAGCTATACAAATACTCCAACAGCATGAGAGTTGTACAAATACTCCAACAACATGAGAGCTGTACAAATACTCCAACAACATGAGAGCTGTACAAATACTCCAACAACATCAGAGCTGTACAAATACTCCAACAACATGAGAGCTGTACAAATACTCCAACATCAGAGCTGTACAAATACTCCAACAACATGAGAGCTGTACAAAAACTCCAACAACATGAGAGCTGTACAAATACTCCAACATCAGAGCTGTGCAAATACTCAAACATGAGAGCTGTACAAATATTGCAACATCAGAGCTGTACAAATACTCCAACTTGAGAGCTGTACAAATACTCGAACATCAGAGCTGTACAAATACTCCTACATGAGAGCTGTCCAAATACTCCAACATCAGAGCTGTACAAATACTCCAACAACATCAGAGCTGTACAAATACTCCAACATCAGAGCTGTACAAATACTCCAACAACATCAGAGCTGTACAAATACTCAAACAACATCAGAGCTGTACAAATACTCCAACAACATGAGAGATGTACAAATACTCCAACAACATGAGAGATGTACAAATACTCCAACAACATGAGAGATGAACAAATACTCCAACAACATGAGAGATGTACAAATACTCCAACAACATAAGAGATGTACAAATACTACAAAACCTTGAGAGATGTACAAATATTCCAACAACATGAGAGCTGTACAAATACTCCAACAAAATCAGAGCTGTACAAATACTCCAACAACCTGAGAGCTGTACAATTACTCCAACAACATGAGAGCTGTACAAATACTCCAACATCAGAGCTGTACAAATACTTCAACAACATCCGAGCTGTACAAATACTCCAACAACATCAGAGCTGTACAAATACTCCAACAACATGAGAGCTGTACAAATACTCTAACAACATCAGAGCTGTACAAATACTCCAACAACATGAGAGCTGTACAAATACTCCAACATCAGAGCTGTACAAATACTCCAACAACATGAGAGCTGTACAAAAACTCCAACAACATGAGAGCTGTACAAATACTCCAACATCAGAGCTGTGCAAATACTCAAACATGAGAGCTGTACAAATATTGCAACATCAGAGCTGTACAAATACTCCAACTTGAGAGCTGTACAAATACTCGAACATCAGAGCTGTACAAATACTCCTACATGAGAGCTGTCCAAATACTCCAACATCAGAGCTGTACAAATACTCCAACAACATCAGAGCTGTACAAATACTCCAACATCAGAGCTGTACAAATACTCCAACAACATCAGAGCTGTACAAATACTCCAACAACATCAGAGCTGTACAAATACTCCAACATCAGAGCTGTACAAATACTCCAACAACATCAGAGCTGTACAAATACTCCAACAACATGAGAGATGTACAAATACTCCAAAACCTTGAGAGATGTACAATTACTCCAACAACATGAGAGCTGTACAAAAACTCCAACAACATGAGAGCTGTACAAATACTCCAACATCAGAGCTGTGCAAATACTCAAACATGAGAGCTGTACAAATATTGCAACATCAGAGCTGTACAAATACTCCAACTTGAGAGCTGTACAAATACTCGAACATCAGAGCTGTACAAATACTCCTACATGAGAGCTGTCCAAATACTCCAACATCAGAGCTGTACAAATACTCCAACAACATCAGAGCTGTACAAATACTCCAACATCAGAGCTGTACAAATACTCCAACAACATCAGAGCTGTACAAATACTCCAACAACATCAGAGCTGTACAAATACTCCAACAACATGAGAGATGTACAAATACTCCAACAACATGAGAGATGTACAAATACTCCAACAACATGAGAGATGAACAAATACTCCAACAACATGAGAGATGTACAAATACTCCAACAACATAAGAGATGTACAAATACTACAAAACCTTGAGAGATGTACAAATATTCCAACAACATGAGAGCTGTACAAATACTCCAACAAAATCAGAGCTGTACAAATACTCCAACAACCTGAGAGCTGTACAATTACTCCAACAACATGAGAGCTGTACAAATACTCCAACATCAGAGCTGTACAAATACTTCAACAACATCCGAGCTGTACAAATACTCCAACAACATCAGAGCTGTACAAATACTCCAACAACATGAGAGCTGTACAAATACTCTAACAACATCAGAGCTGTACAAATACTCCAACAACATGAGAGCTGTACAAATACTCCAACATCAGAGCTGTACAAATACTCCAACAACATGAGAGCTGTACAAAAACTCCAACAACATGAGAGCTGTACAAATACTCCAACATCAGAGCTGTGCAAATACTCAAACATGAGAGCTGTACAAATATTGCAACATCAGAGCTGTACAAATACTCCAACTTGAGAGCTGTACAAATACTCGAACATCAGAGCTGTACAAATACTCCTACATGAGAGCTGTCCAAATACTCCAACATCAGAGCTGTACAAATACTCCAACAACATCAGAGCTGTACAAATACTCCAACATCAGAGCTGTACAAATACTCCAACAACATCAGAGCTGTACAAATACTCCAACAACATCAGAGCTGTACAAATACTCCAACATCAGAGCTGTACAAATACTCCAACAACATCAGAGCTGTACAAATACTCCAACAACATGAGAGATGTACAAATACTCCAAAACCTTGAGAGATGTACAATTACTCCAACAACATGAGAGCTGTACAAATACTCCAACAAAATCAGAGCTGTACAAATACTCCAACAACCTGAGAGCTGTACAATTACTCCAACAACATGAGAGCTGTACAAATACTCCAACATCAGAGCTGTACAAATACTTCAACAACAGAGCTGTACAAATACTCCAAAAACATCAGAGCTGTACAAATACTCCAACAACATCAGAGCTGTACAAATACTCCAACATCAGAGCTGTACAAATACTCCAACAAAATGAGAGCTGTACAAATACTCCAACAACATTAGAGCTGTACAAATACTTCAACAACATAATAGCTGTACAAATACTCAAACAGCATCCGAGCTGTACAAATATTCCAACAACATCACAGCTGTACAAATACTCCAACAACATCAGAGCTGTACAAATACTCCAAAAACATCAGAGCTGTCCAAATACTCCAACAAATTGATAGCTGTACAAATACTCCAAAAACATGAGAGCTGTACAAATACTCCAACAAAATCAGAGCTGTACAAATACTCCAACAACATCAGAGCTGTACAAATACTCCAACAACATCAGAGCTATACAAATACTCCAACAACACCAGAGCTGTACACATACTCCAACAACATCAGAGCTGTACAAATACTCAAACAATATGAGAGCTGTACAAATGATCCAACAACATGAGAGCTGTACAAATACTCCAATAACATGAGAACTGTACAAATACTCCAACAACATGAGAGCTGTACAAATACTCCAACAACATGAGAGCTGTACAAATACTCAACAACATCAGAGCTGTACAAATACTCCACCAATATGAGAGCTGTACAAATACTGCAACATCAGAGCTGTACAAATACTCCAACAACATCAGAGCTGTACAAATACTCCAACATCAGAGTTGTACAAATACTCCAACAACTTGACTGCTGTACAAATACTGTAACTACATGAGAGCTGTACAAAAACTCCAACATCAGAGCTGTACAAATACTCCAACATGAGAGCTGTACAAATACTCCAACAACATCAGAGCTGTACAAATACTCCAACAACATCAGAGCTGTACAAATACTCCAACAACATCAGAGCTGTACAAATACTCCAACATCCGAGCTGTACAAATACTCCAACAACATCAGAGCTGTACAAATACTCCAACATCAGAGCTATACAAATACTCCAACAGCATGAGAGTTGTACAAATACTCCAACAACATGAGAGCTGTACAAATACTCCAACAACATGAGAGCTGTACAAATACTCCAACAACATCAGAGCTGTACAAATACTCCAACAACATGAGAGCTGTACAAATACTCCAACATCAGAGCTGTACAAATACTCCAACAACATGAGAGCTGTACAAAAACTCCAACAACATGAGAGCTGTACAAATACTCCAACATCAGAGCTGTGCAAATACTTAAACATGAGAGCTGTACAAATATTGCAACATCAGAGCTGTACAAATACTCCAACTTGAGAGCTGTACAAATACTCGAACATCAGAGCTGTACAAATACTCCTACATGAGAGCTGTCCAAATACTCCAACATCAGAGCTGTACAAATACTCCAACAACGTCAGAGCTGTACAAATACTCCAACATCAGAGCTGTACAAATACTCCAACAACATCAGAGCTGTACAAATACTCCAACAACATCAGAGCTGTACAAATACTCCAACAACATGAGAGATGTACAAATACTCCAACAACATGAGAGATGTACAAATACTCCAACAACATGAGAGATGAACAAATACTCCAACAACATGAGAGATGTACAAATACTCCAACAACATGAGAGATGTACAAATACTCCAAAACCTTGAGAGATGTACAAATACTCCAACAACATGAGAGCTGTACAAATACTCCAACAAAATCAGAGCTGTACAAATACTCCAACAACCTGAGAGCTGTACAATTACTCCAACAACATGAGAGCTGTACAAATACTCCAACATCAGAGCTGTACAAATACTTCAACAACAGAGCTGTACAAATACTCCAAAAACATCAGAGCTGTACAAATACTCCAATAACATTAGAGCTGTACAAATACTTCAACATCAGAGCTGTACAAATACTCCAACAACATGACAGCTGTACAAAAACTCCAACAACATGAGAGCTGTACAAATACTCCAACATCAGAGCTGTGCAAAATACTCAAACATGAGAGCTGTACAAATATTGCAACATCAGAGCTGTACAAATACTCCAACTTGAGAGGTGTACAAATACTCGAACATCAGAGCTGTACAAATACTCCTACATGAGAGCTGTACAAATACTCCAACATCAGAGCTGTACAAATACTCCAACAACATCAGAGCTGTACAAATACTCCAACATCAGAGCTGTACAAATACTCCAACAACATCAGAGCTGTACAAATACTCCAACAACATCAGAGCTGTACAAATACTCCAACAACATGAGAGATGTACAAATACTCCAACAACATGAGAGATGTACAAATACTCCAACAACATGAGAGATGAACAAATACTCCAACAACATGAGAGATGTACAAATACTCCAACAACATAAGAGATGTACAAATACTCCAAAACCTTGAGAGATGTACAATTACTCCAACAACATGAGAGCTGTACAAATACTCCAACAAAATCAGAGCTGTACAAATACTCCAACAACCTGAGAGCTGTACAATTACTCCAACAACATGAGAGCTGTACAAATACTCCAACATCAGAGCTGTACAAATACTTTAACAACAGAGCTGTACAAATACTCCAAAAACATCAGAGCTGTACAAATACTCCAACAACATCAGAGCTGTACAAATACTCCAACATCAGAGCTGTACAAATACTCCAACAAAATGAGAGCTGTACAAATACTCGGACAAAATTAGAGCTGTACAAATACTTCAACAACATAATAGCTGTACAAATACTCAAACAACATCCGAGCTGTACAAATATTCCAACAACATCACAGCTGTACAAATACTCCAACAACATCAGAGCTGTACAAATACTCCAAAAACATCAGAGCTGTCCAAATACTCCAACAAATTGATAGCTGTACAAATACTCCAAAAACATGAGAGCTGTACAAATACTCCAACAAAATCAGAGCTGTACAAATACTCTAACAACATCAGAGCTGTACAAATACTCCAACAACATCAGAGCTATACAAATACTCAAACAACACCAGAGCTGTACACATACTCCAACAACATCAGAGCTGTACAAATACTCAAACAATATGAGAGCTGTACAAATGATCCAACAACATGAGAGCTGTACAAATACTCCAATAACATGAGAACTGTACAAATACTCCAACAACATGAGAGCTGTACAAATACTCCAACAACATGAGAGCTGTACAAATACTCAACAACATCAGAGCTGTACAAATACTCCACCAATATGAGAGCTGTACAAATACTGCAACATCAGAGCTGTACAAATACTCCAACAACATCAGAGCTGTACAAATACTCCAACATCAGAGTTGTACAAATACTCCAACAACTTGACTGCTGTACAAATACTGTAACAACATGAGAGCTGTACAAAAACTCCAACATCAGAGCTGTACAAATACTCCAACATGAGAGCTGTACAACTACTCCAACATCAGAGCTGTACAAATACTCCAACAACATCAGAGCTGTACAAATACTCCAACAACATCAGAGCTGTACAAATACTCCAACAACATCAGAGCTGTACAAATACTCCAACATCCGAGCTGTACAAATACTCCAACAACATCAGAGCTGTACAAATACTCCAACATCAGAGCTATACAAATACTCCAACAGCATGAGAGTTGTACAAATACTCCAACAACATGAGAGCTGTACAAATACTCCAACAACATGAGAGCTGTACAAATACTCCAACAACATCAGAGCTGTACAAATACTCCAACAACATGAGAGCTGTACAAATACTCCAACATCAGAGCTGTACAAATACTCCAACAACATGAGAGCTGTACAAAAACTCCAACAACATGAGAGCTGTACAAATACTCCAACATCAGAGCTGTGCAAATACTCAAACATGAGAGCTGTACAAATTTTGCAACATCAGAGCTGTACAAATACTCCAACTTGAGAGCTGTACAAATACTCGAACATCAGAGCTGTACAAATACTCCTACATGAGAGCTGTCCAAATACTCCAACATCAGAGCTGTACAAATACTCCAACAACATCAGAGCTGTACAAATACTCCAACATCAGAGCTGTACAAATACTCCAACAACATCAGAGCTGTACAAATACTCCAACAACATCAGAGCTGTACAAATACTCCAACAACATGAGAGATGTACAAATACTCCAACAACATGAGAGATGTACAAATACTCCAACAACATGAGAGATGAACAAATACTACAACAACATGAGAGATGTACAAATACTCCAACAACATGAGAGATGTACAAATACTCCAAAACCTTGAGAGATGTACAAATACTCCAACAACATGAGAGCTGTACAAATACTCCAACAAAATCAGAGCTGTACACATACTCCAACAACCTGAGAGCTGTACAATTACTCCAACAACATGAGAGCTGTACAAATACTCCAACATCAGAGCTGTACAAATACTTCAACAACAGAGCTGTACAAATACTCCAAAAACATCAGAGCTGTACAAATACTCCAATAACATCAGAGCTGTACAAATACTGCAACATCAGAGCTGTACAAATACTCCAACAACATGACAGCTGTACAAAAACTCCAACAACATGAGAGCTGTACAAATACTCCAACATCAGAGCTGTGCAAATACTTAAACATGAGAGCTGTACAAATATTGCAACATCAGAGCTGTACAAATACTCCAACTTGAGAGCTGTACAAATACTCGAACATCAGAGCTGTACAAATACTCCTACATGAGAGCTGTACAAATACTCCAACATCAGAGCTGTACAAATACTCCAACAACATCAGAGCTGTACAAATACTCCAACATCAGAGCTGTACAAATACTCCAACAACATCAGAGCTGTACAAATACTCCAACAACATCAGAGCTGTACAAATACTCCAACAACATGAGAGATGTACAAATACTCCAACAACATGAGAGATGTACAAATACTCCAACAACATGAGAGATGAACAAATACTCCAACAACATGAGAGATGTACAAATACTCCAACAACATAAGAGATGTACAAATACTCCAAAACCTTGAGAGATGTACAATTACTCCAACAACATGAGAGCTGTACAAATACTCCAACAAAATCAGAGCTGTACAAATACTCCAACAAACTGAGAGCTGTACAATTACTCCAACAACATGAGAGCTGTACAAATACTCCAACATCAGAGCTGTACAAATACTTCAACAACAGAGCTGTACAAATACTCCAAAAACATCAGAGCTGTACAAATAAATACTCCAACAACATCAGAGCTGTACAAATACTCCAACATCAGAGCTGTACAAATACTCCAACAACATGAGAGCTGTACAAATACTCCAACAACATTAGAGCTGTACAAATACTCCAACAACATAAGAGCTGTACAAATACTCAAACAACATCCGAGCTGTACAAATACTCCAACAACATCACAGCTGTACAAATACTCCAACAACATCAGAGCTGTACAAATACTCCAAAAACATCAGAGCTGTACAAATACTCCAACAAATTGAGAGCTGTACAAATACTCCAAAAACATGAGAGCTGTACAAATACTCCAACAAAATCAGAGCTGTACAAATACTTCAACAACATCAGAGCTGTACAAATACTCCAACAACATCAGAGCTATACAAAATACTCCAACAACACCAGAGCTGTACACATACTCCAACAACATCAGAGCTGTACAAATACTCAAACAATATGAGAGCTGTACAAATGATCCAACAACATGAGAGCTGTACAAATACTCCAACAACATGAGAACTGTACAAATATTCCAACAACATGAGAGCTGTACAAATACTCCAACAACATGAGAGCTGTACAAATACTCAACAACATCAGAGCTGTACAAATACTCCACCAATATGAGAGCTGTACAAATACTGCAACATCAGAGCTGTACAAATACTCCAACAACATCAGAGCTGTACAAATACTCCAACATCAGAGTTGTACAAATACTCCAACAACTTGACTGCTGTACAAATACTGTAACAACATGAGAGCTGTACAAACACTCCAACATCAGAGCTGTACAAATACTCCAACATGAGAGCTGTACAACTACTCCAACAACATCAGAGCTGTACAAATACTCCAATACAAGAGCTGTACAAATACTCCACCAACATGAGAGCTGTACAAATACTCCAACATCAGAGCTGTACAAATACTCCAACAACATCATAGCTGTACAAATACTCCAACAACATGAGAGATGTACAAATACTCCAACAACATGAGAGATGTACAAATACTCCAACAACATGAGAGATGTACAAATACTCCAACAACATGAGAGATGTACAAATACTCCAACAAAATCAGAGCTGTACAAATACTCCAACAACATCAGAGCTGTACACATACTCCAACAACATCAGAGCTGTACAAATACTCCAACAACATGAGAGCTGTACAATTACTCCAACAACATGAGAGCTGTACAAATACTCCAGCTACATGAGAGCTGTACAAATACTCCAACAACATGAGAGCTGTACAAATACTCTAACATCAGAGCTGTACAAATACTCCAACAACATGAGAGCTGTACAAAAACTCCAACAACATGAGAGCTGTACAAATACTCCAACATCAGAGCTGTGCAAATACTCCAACATGAGAGCTGTACAAATATTGCAACATGAGAGCTGTTCAAATACTCTAACATGAGAGCTGTACAAATACTCCAACATCAGAGCTGTACAAATACTCCAACAACATCAGAGCTGTATAAATACTCCAACAACATGAGAGATGTACAAATACTCCAATAACATGAGAGATGTACAAATACTCCAACAACATAAGAGATGTACAAATACTCCAACAACATGAGAGATGTACAAATACTCCAACAACATGAGAGATGTACAAATACTCCAAAACCTTGAGAGATGTACAAATACTCCAACAACATGAGAGCTGGACAAATACTCCAACAAAATCAGAGCTGTACAAATACTCCAACAACCTGAGAGCTGTACAATTACTCCAACAACATGAGAGCTGTACAAATACTCCAACATCAGAGCTGTACAAATACTTCAACAACAGAGCTGTACAAATACTCCAAAAACAGCACAGCTGTACAAATACTCCAACAACATCAGAGCTGTACAAATACTTCGACATCAGAGCTGTACAAATACTCCAACAACATGAGAGCTGTACAAATACTCCAACAACATTAGAGCTGTACAAATACTCCAAGAACATAAGAGCTGTACAAATACTCAAACAATATCCGAGCTGTACAAATACTCCAACAACATCACAGCTGTACAAATACTTTAACAACATCAGAGCTGTACAAATACTCCAAAAAAATCAGAGCTGTACAAATACTCCAACAAATTGAGAGCTGTACAAATACTCCAAAAACATGAGAGCTGTACAAATACTCCAACAAAATCAGAGCTGTACAAATACTCCAACAACATCAGAGCTGTACAAATACTCCAACAACATCAGAGCTATACAAATACTCCAACAACACCAGAGCTGTACACATACTCCAACAACATCAGAGCTGTACAAATACTCAAACAATATGAGAGCTGTACAAATGATCCAACAACATGAGAGCTGTACAAATACTCCAACAACATGAGAACTGTACAAATATTCTAACAACATGAGAGCTGTACAAATACTCCAACAACATGAGAGCTGTACAAATACTCAACAACATCAGAGCTGTACAAATACTCCACCAATATGAGAGCTGTACAAATACTGCAACATCAGAGCTGTACAAATACTCCAACAACATCAGAGCTGTACAAATACTCCAATATCAGAGTTGTACAAATACTCCAACAACTTGACTGCTGTACAAATACTGTAACAACATGAGAGCTGTACAAACACTCCAACATCAGAGCTGTACAAATACTCCAACATGAGAGCTGTACAACTACTCCAACATCAGAGCTGTACAAATAGTCCAACATGAGAGTTGAACAAATACTCCAACATCAGAGCTGTACAAATACTCCAACATGATAGCTGTACAAATACTCCAACATCAGAGCTGTACAAATACTCCAACAACATCGGAGCTGTACAAATACTCCAACATCAGAGCTGTACAAATACTCCACCAACATGAGAGCTGTACAAATACTCCAACATCAGAGCTGTACAAATACTCCAACAACATCATAGCTGTACAAATACTCCAACAACATGAGAGATGTACAAATACTCCAAGAACATGAGAGATGTACAAATACTCCAACAACATGAGAGATGTACAAATACTCCAACAACATGAGAGCTGTACAAATACTCCAGCTACATGAGAGCTGTACAAATACTCCAACAACATGAGAGCTGTACAAATACTCTAACATCAGAGCTGTACAAATACTCCAACAACATGAGAGCTGTACAAAAACTCCAACAACATGAGAGCTGTACAAATACTCCAACATCAGAGCTGTGCAAATACTCCAACATGAGAGCTGTACAAATATTGCAACATGAGAGCTGTACAAATACTCCAACATGAGAGCTGTACAAATACTCCAACATCAGAGCTGTACAAATACTCCAACAACATCAGAGCTGTATAAATACTCCAACAACATGAGAGATGTACAAATACTCCAATAACATGAGAGATGTACAAATACTCCAACAACATAAGAGATGTACAAATACTCCAACAACATGAGAGATGTACAAATACTCCTACAACATGAGAGATGTACAAATACTCCAACAACATGAGAGATGTACAAATACTCCTACAACATGAGAGCTGTACAAATACTCCAACTACATGAGAGCTGTACAAATACTCCAACAACATGAGAGATGTACAAATACTCCAACAACGTGAGAGATGTACAAATACTCCAACAACATGAGAGATGTACAAATACTCCAACAACATGAGAGATGTACAAATACTCCAACAACATGAGAGATGTACAAATACTCCAACAACATGAGAGCTGTACAAATACTCCAACAACATGAGAGCTGTACAAATACTCCAACTACATGAGAGCTGTACAAATACTCCAACAACATGAGAGATGTACAAATACTCCAACAACATGAGAGATGTACAAATACTCCAACAACATGAGAGATGTACAAATATTCCAACAACATCAGAGCTGTACAAATACTCCAACAACATGAGAGATGTACAAATACTCCAACAACATGAGAGCTGTACAAATCGTCCAACAACATCAGAGCTGCACAAATACTCCAACAACATCAGAGCTGTACAAATACTCCAACAACATCAGAGCTGTACAAATACTCCAACAACATGAGAGCTGTACAAATACTCCAACAAAATCAGAGCTGTACAAATACTCCAACAACATCAGAGCTGTACACATACTGCAACAACATCAGAGCTGTACAAATACTCCAACAACATCAGAGCTATACAAATACTCCAACAACACCAGAGCTGTACACATACTCCAACAACATCAGAGCTGTACAAATACTCCAACAATATGAGAGCTGTACAAATGCTCCAACAACATGAGAGCTGTACAAATACTCCAACAACATGAGAACTGAACAAATACTCCAACAAAATCAGAGCTGTACAAATACTCCAACAACATGAGAGCTGTATAAATACTCCAACAACATGAGAACTGTACAAATACTCCAACCCAATCAGAGCTGTACAAATACTCCAACAACATCAGAGCTGTACAAATACTCCAACAACATCAGAGCTGTACAAATACTCCAACAACATCAGAGCTGTACAAATACTTCAACAACATCCGAGCTGTACAAATACTCCAACAACATCACAGCTGTACAAATACTCCAACAACATCAGAGCTGTACAAATACTCCAACAACATGAGAGCTGTACAAATACTCCAACAACATGAGAGCTGTACAAATACTCCAACAACATGAGAGCTGTACAAATACTCCAACAAAATCAGAGCTGTACAAATACTCCAACAACATGAGAACTGTACAAATACTCCAATAACATGAGAGCTGTACAAATACTCCAACAACATGAGAGCTGTACAAATACTCCAACAACATCAGAGCTATACAAATACTCCCCCAACATGAGAGCTGTACAAATACTGCAACATCAGAGCTGTACAAATACTCCAACAACATCACAGCTGTACAAATACTCCAACAACATCAGAGCTGTACAAATACTCCAAAAACATCAGAGCTGTACAAATGCTCCAACAACATGAGAGCTGTACAAATACTCCAACAACATGAGAGCTGTACAAATACTCCTACAAAATCAGAGCTGTACAAATACTCCAACAACATCAGAGCTGTACACATACTCCAACAACATCAGAACTGTACAAATACTCCAACAACATCAGAGCTATACAAATACTCCAAGAACACCAGAGCTGTACACATACTCCAACAACATCAGAGCTGTACAAATACTCCAACAACATCAGAGCTATACAAATACTCCAACAACACCAGAGCTGTACACATACTCCAACAACATCAGAGCTGTACAAATACTTCAACAATATGAGAGCTGTACAAATGCTCCAACAACATGAGAGCTGTACAAATACTCCAACAACATGAGAACTGTACAAATACTCCAACAACATGAGAGCTGTACAAATACTCCAAAAACATGAGAGCTGTACAAATACTGCAACATCAGAGCTGTACAAATACTCCAACAACATGAGAGCTGTACAAATACTCCAACATCAGAGCTGTACAAATACTCCAACAGCATGACTGCTGTACAAATACTGTAACAACATGAGAGCTGTACAAACACTCCAACATCAGAGCTGTACAAATACTCCAACATGAGAGCTGTACAAACACTCCAACATCAGAGCTGTACAAATACTCCAATATCAGAGCTGTACAAATACTCCAACATGAGAGCTGTACAAATACTCCAACATGAGAGCTGTACAAATACTCCAACAACATCGGAGCTGTACAAATACTCCAACATCAGATCGGTACAAATACTCCACAAACATGAGAGCTGTACAAATACTCCAACATCAGAGCTAAACAAATACTCCAACAACATCAGAGCTGTACAAATACTCCAACAACATCAGAGCTGTACAAATACTCCAACAACATCAGAGCTGTACAAATACTCCAACATCCGAGCTGTACAAATACTCCAACAACATCAGAGCTGTACAAATACTCCAACATCAGAGCTATACAGATACTCCAACAGCATGAGAGTTGTACAAATACTCCAACAACATGAGAGCTGTACAAATACTCCAACAACATGAGAGCTGTACAAATATTCCAACAACATCAGAGCTGTACAAACACTCCAACAACATGAGAGCTGTACAAATACTCCAACATCAGAGCTGTGCAAATACTCAAACATGAGAGCTGTACAAATATTGCAACATCAGAGCTGTACAAATACTCCAACTTGAGAGCTGTACAAATACTCGAACATCAGAGCTGTACAAATACTCCTACATGAGAGCAGTACAAATACTCCAACATCAGAGCTGTACAAATACTCCAACAACATCAGAGCTGTACAAATACTCCAACATCAGAGCTGTACAAATACTCCAACAACATCAGAGCTGTACTAATACTCAAACAACATCAGAGCTGTACACATACTCCAACAACATGAGAGATGTACAAATACTCCAACAACATGAGAGATGTACAAATACTCCAACAACATGAGAGATGAACAAATACTCCAACAACATGAGAGATGTACAAATACTCCAACAACATGAGAGATGTATAAATACTCCAAAACCTTGAGAGATGTACAAATACTCCAACAACATGAGAGCTGTACAAATACTCCAACAAAATCAGAGCTGTACAAATACTCCAACAACCTGAGAGCTGTACAATTACTCCAACAACATGAGAGCTGTACAAATACTCCAACATCAGAGCTGTACAAATACTTCAACAACAGAGCTGTACAAATACTCCAAAAACATCAGAGCTGTACAAATACTCAAACAACATGAGAGCAGTACAAATACTCCAACAATATGAGAGCTGTACAAATGCTCCAATAACATGAGAGCTGTACAAATACTCCAACAACATGAGAACTGAACAAATACTCCAACAAAATCAGAGCTGTACAAATACTCCAACAACATGAGAGCTGTATAAATACTCCAACAACATGAGAGCTGTACAAATACTCCAACAAAATCAGAGCTGTACAAATACTCCAACAACATCAGAGCTGTACAAATACTCCAAAAACATCAGAGCTGTACAAATGCTCCAACAACATGAGAGCTGTACAAATACTCCAACAACATGAGAGCTGTACTAATACTCCTACAAAATCAGAGCTGTACAAATACTCCAACAACATCAGAGCTGTACACATACTCCAACAACATCAGAACTGTACAAATACTCCAACAACATCAGAGCTATACAAATACTCCAAGAACACCAGAGCTGTACACATACTCCAACAACATCAGAGCTGTACAAATACTCCAACAACATCAGAGCTATACAAATACTCCAACAACACCAGAGCTGTACACATACTCCAACAACATCAGAGCTGTACAAATACTTCAACAATATGAGAGCTCTACAAATGCTCCAACAACATGAGAGCTGTACAAATACTCCAACAACATGAGAACTGTACAAATACTCCAACAACATGAGAGCTGTACAAATACTCCAAAAACATGAGAGCTGTACAAATACTGCAACATCAGAGCTGTACAAATACTCCAACAACATGAGAGCTGTACAAATACTCCAACATCAGAGCTGTACAAATACTCCAACAGCATGACTGCTGTACAAATACTGTAACAACATGAGAGCTGTACAAACACTCCAACATCAGAGCTGTACAAATACTCCAACATGAGAGCTGTACAAATACTCCAATATCAGAGCTGTACAAATACTCCAACATGAGAGCTGTACAAATACTCCAACATGAGAGCTGTACAAATACTCCAACAACATCGGAGCTGTACAAATACTCCAACATCAGATCGGTACAAATACTCCACAAACATGAGAGCTGTACAAATACTCCAACATCAGAGCTAAACAAATACTCCAACAACATCAGAGCTGTACAAATACTCCAACAACATCAGAGCTGTACAAATACTCCAACAACATCAGAGCTGTACAAATACTCCAACATCCGAGCTGTACAAATACTCCAACAACATCAGAGCTGTACAAATACTCCAACATCAGAGCTATACAGATACTCAACCAGCATGAGAGTTGTACAAATACTCCAACAACATGAGAGCTGTACAAATACTCCAACAACATGAGAGCTGTACAAATATTCCAACAACATCAGAGCTGTACAAACACTCCAACAACATGAGAGCTGTACAAATACTCCAACATCAGAGCTGTGCAAATACTCAAACATGAGAGCTGTACAAATATTGCAACATCAGAGCTGTACAAATACTCCAACTTGAGAGCTGTACAAATACTCGAACATCAGAGCTGTACAAATACTCCTACATGAGAGCAGTACAAATACTCCAACATCAGAGCTGTACAAATACTCCAACAACATCAGAGCTGTACAAATACTCCAACATCAGAGCTGTACAAATACTCCAACAACATCAGAGCTGTACTAATACTCCAACAACATCAGAGCTGTACACATACTCCAACAACATGAGAGATGTACAAATACTCCAACAACATGAGAGATGTAAAAATACTCCAACAACATGAGAGATGAACAAATACTCCAACAACATGAGAGATGTACAAATACTCCAACAACATGAGAGATGTATAAATACTCCAAAACCTTGAGAGATGTACAAATACTCCAACAACATGAGAGCTGTACAAATACTCCAACAAAATCAGAGCTGTACAAATACTCCAACAACCTGAGAGCTGTACAATTACTCCAACAACATGAGAGCTGTACAAATACTCCAACATCAGAGCTGTACAAATACTTCAACAACAGAGCTGTACAAATACTCCTAAAACCTCAGAGCTGTACAAATACTCAAACAACATCAGAGCTGTACAAATACTCAAACATCAGAGCTGTACAAATACTCCAACAACATGAGAGCTGTACAAATACTCCAACAACATTAGAGCTGTATTAATACTCCAACAACATAAGAGCTGTACAAATACTCAAACAACATCCGAGCTGTACAAATATTCCAACAACATCACAGCTGTACAAATACTCCAACAACATCAGAGCTGTACAAATACTCCAAAAACATCAGAGCTGTACAAATACTTCAACAAATTGAGAGCTGTACAAATACTCCAAAAACATGAGAACTGTACAAATACTCCAACAACATGAGAGCTGTACAAATACTCCAACAACATGAGAGCTGTACAAATACTCAACAACATCAGAGCTGTACAAATACTCCACCAATATGAGAGCTGTACAAATACTGCAACATCAGAGCTGTACAAATACTCCAACAACATCAGAGCTGTACAAATACTCCAACATCAGAGTTGTACAAATACTCCAACAACTTGACTGCTGTACAAATACTGTAACAACATGAGAGCTGTACAAACACTCCAACATTAGAGCTGTACAAATACTCCAACATGAGAGCTGTAAAGCTACTCCAACATCAGAGCTGTACAAATACTCCAACAATATCAGAGCTGTACAAATACTCCAACAACATCAGAGCTGTACAAATACTCCAACAACATCAGAGCTGTACAAATACTCCAACATCCGAGCTGTACAAATACTCCAACAACATCAGAGCTGTACAAATACTCCAACATCAGAGCTATACAAATACTCCAACAGCATGAGAGAATTTTACAAATACTCCAACAACAGGAGAGCTGTACAAATAGTCCAACAACATGAGAGCTGTACAAATACTCCAACAACATCAGAGCTGTACAAATACTCCAACAACATGAGAGCTGTACAAATACTCCAACATCAGAGCTGTACAAATACTCCAACAACATGAGAGCTGTACAAAAACTCCAACAACATGAGAGCTGTACAAATACTCCAACATCAGAGCTGTGCAAATACTCAAACATGAGAGCTGTACAAATATTGCAACATCAGAGCTGTACAAATACTCCAAGTTGAGAGCTGTACAAATACTCGAACATCAGAGCTGTACAAATACTCCTACATGAGAGCTGTCCAAATACTCCAACATCAGAGCTGTACAAATACTCCAACAACATCAGAGCTGTACAAATACTCCAACATCAGAGCTGTACAAATACTCCAACAACATCAGAGCTGTACAAATACTCCAACAACATCAGAGCTGTACAAATACTCCAACAACATGAGAGATGTACAAATACTCCAACAACATGAGAGATGTACAAATACTCCAACAACATGAGAGATGAACAAATACTCCAACAACATGAGAGATGTACAAATACTCCAACAACATGAGAGATGTACAAATACTCCAAAACCTTGAGAGATGTACAAATACTCCAACAACATGAGAGCTGTACAAATACTCCAACAAAATCAGAGCTGTACAAATACTCCAACAACCTGAGAGCTGTACAATTACTCCAACAACATGAGAGCTGTACAAATACTCCAACATCAGAGCTGTACAAATACTTCAATAACAGATCTGTACAAATACTCCAAAAACATCAGAGCTGTACAAATACTCCAACAACATCAGAGCTGTACAAATACTCCAACATCAGAGCTGTACAAATACTCCAACAACATGAGAGCTGTACAAAAACTCCAACAACATGAGAGATGTACAAATACTCCAACATCAAAGCTGTACAAATACTCCAACAACATCAGAGCTGTACAAATACTACAACAACATCAGAGCTGTACAAATACTCCAACAACATGAGAGATGTACAAATACTCCAACAACATGAGAGATGTACAAATACTCCAACAACATGAGAGATGAACAAATACTCCAACAACATGAGAGATGTACAAATACTCCAACAACATGAGAGATGTACAAATACTCCAAAACCTTGAGAGATGTACAATTACTCCAACAACATGAGAGCTGTACAAATACTCCAACAAAATCAGAGCTATACAAATACTCCAACAACCTGAGAGCTGTACAATTACTCCAACAACATGAGAGCTGTACAAATACTCCAACATCAGAGCTGTACAAATACTTCAACAACAGAGCTGTACAAATACTCCAAAAACATCAGAGCTGTACAAATAAATACTCCAACAACATCAGAGCTGTACAAATACTCCAAAATCAGAGCTGTACAAATACTCCAACAACATGAGAGCTGTACAAATACTCCAACAACATTAGAGCTGTACAAATACTCCAACAATATAAGAGCTGTACAAATACTCAAACAACATCCGAGCTGTACAAATACTCCAACAACATCACAGCTGTACAAATACTCCAACAACATCAGAGCTGTACAAATACTCCAAAAACATCAGAGCTGTACAAATACTCCAACAAATTGAGAGCTGTACAAATACTCCAAAAACATGAGAGCTGTACAAATACTCCAACAAAATCAGAGCTGTACAAATACTCCAACAACATCAGAGCTGTACAAATACTCCAACAACATCAGAGCTATATAAAATACTCCAACAACACCAGAGCTGTACAAATACTCCAACAACATGAGAGCTGTACAAATACTCCAACATCAGAGCTGTACAAATACTCCAACAACATGAGAGCTGTACAAAAACTCCAACAACATGAGAGCTGTACAAATACTCCAACATCAGAGCTGTGCAAATACTCAAACATGAGAGCTGTACAAATATAGCAACATCAGAGCTGTACAAATACTCCAACTTCAGAGCTGTACAAATACTCGAACATCAGAGCTGTACAAATACTCCTACATGAGAGCTGTCCAAATACTCCAACATCAGAGCTGTACAAATACTCCAACAACATCAGAGCTGTACAAATACTCCAACATCAGAGCTGTACAAATACTCCAACAACATCAGAGCTGTACAAATACTCCAACAACATCAGAGCTGTACAAATACTCCAACAACATGAGAGATGTACAAATACTCCAACAACATGAGAGATGTACAAATACTCCAATAACATGAGAGATGAACAAATACTCCAACAACATGAGAGATGTACAAATACTCCAACAACATGAGAGATGTACAAATACTCCAAAACCTTGAGAGATGTACAAATACTCCAACAACATGAGAGCTGTACAAATACTCCAACAAAATCAGAGCTGTACAAATACTCCAACAACCTGAGAGCTGTACAATTACTCCAACAACATGAGAGCTGTACAAATACTCCAACATCTGAGCTGTACAAATACTTCAACAACAGAGCTGTACAAATACTCCAAAAACATCAGAGCTGTACAAATACTCCAACAACATCAGAGCTGTACAAATACTCCAACATCAGAGCTGTACAAATACTCCAACAACATGAGAGCTGTACAAAAACTCCAACAACATGAGAGATGTACAAATACTCCAACATCAGAGCTGTGCAAATACTCAAACATGAAAGCTGTACAAATATTGCAACATCAGAGCTGTACAAATACTCCAACTTGAGAGCTGAACAAATACTCGAACATTAGAGCTGTACAAATACTCCTACATGAGAGCTGTACAAATACTCCAACATCAGAGCTGTACAAATACTCCAACAACATCAGAGCTGTACAAATACTCCAACATCAGAGCTGTACAAATACTCCAACAACATCAGAGCTGTACAAATACTCCAACAACATCAGAGCTGTACAAATACTCCAACAACATGAGAGATGTACAAATACTCCAACAACATGAGAGATGTACAAATACTCCAACAACATGAGAGATGAACAAATACTCCAACAACATGAGAGATGTACAAATACTCCAACAACATGAGAGATGTACAAATACTCCAAAACCTTGAGAGATGTACAATTACTCCAACAACATGAGAGCTGTACAAATACTCCAACAAAATCAGAGCTGTACAAATACTCCAACAACCTGAGAGCTGTACAATTACTCCAACAACATGAGAGCTGTACAAATACTCCAACATCAGAGCTGTACAAATACTTCAACAACAGAGCTGTACAAATACTCCAAAAACATCAGAGCTGTACAAATAAATACTCCAACAACATGAGAGCTGTACAAATACTCCAACAACATTAGAGCTGTACAAATACTCCAACAACATAAGAGCTGTACAAATACTCAAACAACATCCGAGCTGTACAAATACTCCAACAACATCACAGCTGTACAAATACTCCAACAACATCAGAGCTGTACAAATACTCCAAAAACATCAGAGCTGTACAAATACTCCAAGAAATTGAGAGCTGTACAATTACTCCAAAAACATGAGAGCTGTACAAATACTCCAACAAAATCAGAGCTGTACAAATACTCCAACAACATCAGAGCTGTACAAATACTCCAACAACATCAGAGCTATACAAAATACTCCAACAACACCAGAGCTGTACACATACTCCAACAACATCAGAGCTGTACAAATACTCAAACAATATGAGAGCTGTACAAATGATCCAACAACATGAGAGCTGTACAAATACTCCAACAACATGATAACTGTACAAATATTCCAACAACATGAGAGCTGTACAAATACTCATACAACATGAGAGCTGTACAAATACTCAACAACATCAGAGCTGTACAAATACTCCACCAATATGAGAGCTGTACAAATACTGCAACATCAGAGCTGTACAAATACTCCAACAACATCAGAGCTGTACAAATACTCCAACATCAGAGTTGTACAAATACTCCAACAACTTGACTGCTGTACAAATACTGTAACAACATGAGAGCTGTACAAGCACTCCAACATCAGAGCTGTACAAATACTCCAACATGAGAGCTGTGCAAATACTCCAACATGAGAGCTGTACAAATATTGCAACATGAGAGCTGTTCAAATACTCCAACATGAGAGCTGTACAAATACTCCAACATCAGAGCTGTACAAATACTCCAACAACATCAGAGCTGTATAAATACTCCAACAACATGAGAGATGTACAAATACTCCAATAACATGAGAGATGTACAAATACTCCAACAACATAAGAGATGTACAAATACTCCAACAACATGAGAGATGTACAAATACTCCAAAAACATGAGAGATGTACAAATACTCCAAAACCTTGAGAGATGTACAAATACTCCTACAACATGAGAGCTGTACAAATACTCCAACAAAATCAGAGCTGTACAAATACTCCAACAACCTGAGAGCTGTACAATTACTCCAACAACATGAGAGCTGTACAAATACTCCAACATCAGAGCTGTACAAATACTTCAACAACAGAGCTGTACAAATACTCCAAAAACAGCAGAGCTGTACAAATACTCCAACAACATCAGAGCTGTACAAATACTTCAACATCAGAGCTGTACAAATACTCCAACAACATGAGAGCTGTACAAATACTCCAACAACATTAGAGCTGTACAAATACTCCAACAACATAAGAGCTGTACAAATACTCAAACAACATCCGAGCTGTACAAATACTCCAACAACATCACAGCTGTACAAATACTCCAACAACATCAGAGCTGTACAAATACTCCAAAAACATCAGAGCTGTACAAATACTCCAACAACTTGAGAGCTGTACAAATACTCCAACAACATGAGAACTGTACAAATATTCCAACAACATGAGAGCTGTACAAATACTCCAACAACATGAGAGCTGTACAAATACTCAACAACATCAGAGCTGTACAAATAATCCACCAATATGAGAGCTGTACAAATACTGCAACATCAGAGCTGTACAAATACTCCAACAACATCAGAGCTGTACAAATACTCCAACATCAGAGTTGTACAAATACTCCAACAACTTGACTGCTGTACAAATACTGTAACAACATGAGAGCTGTACAAACACTCCAACATCAGAGCTGTTCAAATACTCCAAAATGAGAGCTGTACAACTACTCCAACATCAGAGCTGTACAAATACTCCAACATGAGAGTTGAACAAATACTCCAACATCAGAGCTGTACAAATACTCCAACATGATAGCTGTACAAATACTCCAACATCAGAGCTGTACAAATACTCCAACAACATCGGAGCTGTACAAATACTCCAACATCAGAGCTGTACAAATACTCCACCAACATGAGAGCTGTACAAATACTCCAACATCAGAGCTGTACAAATACTCCAACAACATCATAGCTGTACAAATACTCCAACAACATGAGAGATGTACAAATACTCCAACAACATGAGAGATGTACAAATACTCCAACAACATGAGAGATGTACAAATACTCCAACAACATGAGAGATGTACAAATACTCCAACAACATGAGAGATTTACAAATACTCCAAGAACATGAGAACTGTACAAATACTCCAACAATATCAGAGCTGTACAAATACTCCAACAACATGAGAGCTGTACAAAAACTCCAACAACATGAGAGCTGTACAAATACTCCAGCTACATGAGAGCTGTGCAAATACTCCAACATGAGAGCTGTACAAATATTGCAACATGAGAGCTGTACAAATACTCCAACATGAGAGCTGTACAAATACTCCAACATCAGAGCTGTACAAATACTCCAACAACATCAGAGCTGTATAAATACTCCAACAACATGAGAGATGTACAAATACTCCAATAACATGAGAGATGTACAAATACTCCAACAACATAAGAGATGTACAAATACTCCAACAACATGAGAGATGTACAAATACTCCAACAATATGAGAGATGTACAAATACTCCAACAACATGAGAGATGTACAAATACTCCAACAACATGAGAGCTGTACAAATACTCCAACTACATGAGAGCTGTACAAATACTCCAACAACATGAGAGATGTACAAATACTCCAACAACGTGAGAGATGTACAAATACTCCAACAACATGAGAGATGTACAAATACTCCAACAACATGAGAGATGTACAAATACTCCAAGAACATGAGAGATGTACAAATACTCCAACAACATCAGAGCTGTACAAATACTCCAACAACATGAGAGATGTACAAATACTCCAACAACATGAGAGCTGTACAAATACTCCAACAACATCAGAGATGTACAAATACTCCAACAACATGAGAGCTGTACAAATACTCCAACAACATGAGAGCTGTACAAATACTCCAACTACATGAGAGCTGTACAAATACTCCAACAACATGAGAGATGTACAAATACTCCAACAACATGAGAGCTGTACAAATACTCCAACAACATGAGAGATGTACAAATAGCAGCCATTTCCGCACTTCTTCCTCGGCTTCTTAATGTGGGCACGGCTTTTTAACATCTAGAAATGGAGCCTCAACTCGGCCTCACGGAACCTCAACTCGGCCCCACGGAACCTCACCTCGGCCTCACGGAACCTCACCTCGGCCTAACGGAACCTCACCTCGGCCTAACGGAACCTCAACTCAGCCTCACCGAACCTCACCTCGGCGTAACGGAACCTCACCTCGGCGTAACGGAACCTCACCTCGGCCTAACGCAACCTCACCTCGGCCTAACGGAACCTCACCTCGGCCTAACGGAATCTCACCTCGGCCTAACGGAACCTCACCTCGGCCTAACGGAACCTCACCTCGGCCTAACGGAACCTCACCTCGGCCTCACGGAACCTCAACTCAGCCTCACGGAACCTCAACTCAGCCTCACGGAACCTCAACTCAGCCTCACGGAACCTCAACTCAGCCTCACGGAACTTTAACTTGGCCTAACGGAACCTCGCCTAACGGAACCTCAACTCAGCCTCACGGAACCTCAACTCAGCCTCACGGAACCTCAACTCAGCCTCACGGAACTTTAACTTGGCCTAACGGAACCTCGCCTAACGGAACCTCACCTCGGCCTTACGGAACCTCACCTCGGCCTAACGGAATCTCACCTCGGCCTAATGGAACCTCACCTCGGCCTAACGGATCTTCACCTCGGCCTAACGGAACCTCAACTCAGCCTCACGGAACCTCAACTCAGCCTCACGGAACCTCAACTCAGGCTCACGGAACCTCAACTCAGCCTCACGGAACCTCAACTCAGCATCACGGAACTTTAACTCGACCTCACGGAACGTCAACTCAGCCTCACGGAACCTCAACTCAGCCTCACGGAACCTCAACTCAGGCTCACGGAACCTCAACTCAGCCTCACGGAACCTCAACTCAGGCTCACGGAACCTCAACTCAGCCTCACGGAACCTCAACTCAGCTTCACGGAACTTTAACTCGGCCTAACGGAACCTCACCTCGGCCTAACGGAACCTCACCTCGGCCTAACGGATCCTCACCTCGGCCTCAGTGTCCAGCAAACGAGAGAATACGTCCTCTTTTTCTCTGTGAAGACAGTCGAGTGTTGACATCCTGACACTTTCCGTTTCCTCCTTGGCTGTTGGCGTACTGTCTTCTCAGACCTCATCAGCCATTAGTGTCTTTTGTCTCTGACGTCTTTCAATGTCTGTATTCCATTCATGACAGGGGCTCAGTTCATCTTGATTTGACTCACTGGCCAACACTTCTCTGTCTTGACTCACTGACCAACACTTCTCTGTCCTGACTCACTGGCCAACACTTCTCTGTCATGACTCACTGACCAACACTTCTCTGTCCTGACTCACTGACCAACACTTCTCTGTCATGACTCACTGACCAACACTTCTCTGTCCTGACTCACTGACCAACACTTCTCTGTCCTGACTCACTGGCCAACACTTCTCTGTCATGACTCACTGACCAACACTTCTCTGTCCTGACTCACTGACCAACACTTCTCTGTCCTGACTCACTGACCAACACTTCTCTGTCCTGACTCACTGGCCAACACTTCTCTGTCCTGACTCACTGGCCCACACTTCTCTGTCCTGACTCACTGGCCCACACTTCTCTGTCCTGACTCACTGGCCAATACTTCTGAGTGATCGTTATTGTATTCTGGTTGGATGTATCCACACCTACTAAGTTGAGTGAATGATTATAGCGTTCACAAACACTGTCAGGTTGTATCTCTCAAACACTGTCAGGTTGTTCCTCTCACAAACACTGTCAGGTTGTTCCTCTCACAAACACTGTCAGGTTGTTCCTCTCACAAACACTGTCAGGGTGTTCCTCTCACAAACACTGTCAGACTGTTCCTCTCACAAGCACTGTCAGACTGTTCCTCTCACAAACACTGTCAGGTTGTTCCTCTCACAAACACTGTTAGGTTGTTCCTCTCATACACACTGTCAGGCTGCTCCTCTCACAAACACTGTCAGGTTGTTCCTCTCACAAACACTGTCAGGTTGTTCCTTTCACAAACACTGTCAGTTTGTTCCTCTCATACACACTGTCAGGCTGTTCCTCTCACAAACACTGTCAGGTTGTTCCTCTTACAAACACTGTCAGGTTGTTCCTCTCACCTTTTCGTTCATGGCTACCCCTCAGTGCCCAGCCATCACAGCTGCGCTGTCGCCGACATTCATGTAGCTCAATTCTCAATTTGTCGCAAGATGGCTTCAACCACGCTCCACTTCAACCACGCTCCCCTTCAACCACCCTCACCTTCATCCAACTCTCCCATCTTTATCCAAGCTCTCATTATCATTTTGGTTTGCCTCGATAAAACGAAGAAAGATCTTACTGAGATTGGCTATTCTCTTTACCAATTCAAATCGTTCGTACCTCGCTACTTCTGTCATCTGCTCCTGATGGGCCGGGTCAAGAGTAGAGACAGTCAAGAGATCATAGTACTTGACTTTACCAATGTTTCTCAGTTAACTCTGGCGAACAGTGGATGCCTGTCATCATATGGATGAAAACAATGTATGCGTGCCATCATCTTGTGTCCAGAGAACTCGCACGATATGGTGTAGACATTGCTGCCTTCAGTGAGACCAGACTTACCCGATGAGAGCCACATATCAGAAGTGGGTGGACCAAACCATTTCTTCTGGAGTTGGCGAGCAAGCAATGAATGTTGGTGGAGAAGGTTTCGCTATCAAATCTCACCTTATACACGACCTAGTAACGCGCTCAAGCGGTAAAATTGAGCAACTAAAAGAATTCCCATACTGATAAGCGAGCGTGTGTACTCACTGAAGATGGCTAATCTAAAAACTCCACCAAAGTCAGATTCTGTGAAGAACTCGCTCATCTTGTCGGATCCAAAATCCGAGAAGACGGTATTTACTTCCTTCCCCTGCACTTTCCTTGCCCAAGCCCCACGTCATACAGTATGCATCCAGTATCCAGCGACATGGATGGTCCTGTCATTTGTCGCCAGCTTGTCGCATAAATTGCATGTTTCCTGGAAGTTACTTAACTTAACTTAACTTAACGTTTTTATACTGGTTTAGAAGACCCTGCAGAGTCTGTATACAACCAGTTACATTTACATCACCTTGCTCTAAAAGCTATGCGCATCCAGTTTATTCTTAAATGCATTAACTGTCCCTGCCTCCACTACCTCCCCTGGCAATGCATTCCAAGCAGACACCACTCTCTGACTAAAAAAATATTTCCTAATATCTAACCTGGACCTCTCTTTAGTCAGCTTGTAGCTATGTCCTCGTGTTATTGTAGGTGGCTGTTTTTAAAAAAAACTTGTTATAGTCTAATTTATCGATTCCTCTGATCATCTTATAAACCTGTATTAAGTCACCACGAATTCTTCTCTCTTCGAGACACTGTAGGCCGGTTTTTCTGAGTCGTTCCTCATAACTGTAATTCTGGAATCCCACTATCATCTTTGTCGCTCTTTTTTGTATTCTTTCTAGCATGTTTATGTCCCCTCTATGATAAGGACTCCACACCTGTACACAGTACTCCGATCTAGGTCTGACTAAAGCTTTATACAGTTTGACTATCACTTCCTTGCTCCTATGTTTAATATTTCTTTTTATCATACCTAACATTGCATTTGCCTTTTTCACTGCTACCTTAACTTGCTCACTCACCTTTCCTGTATGATCTATTATAACCCCTAGGTCCCTTTCCTTATCTATCTTTCTAATATTGTTTTCTCCCATTCTGTAATTATGTTCCATATTGGATCTACCTATGTGGATGACTGTACATTTATCTACATTAAACTCCATTTGCCAGCTTACAGACCATTCTCGAATTTTATCTAAATCCGACATCAATATATCCACTTCCGCTTTAGATGAGACACTACTGCATAGTTTTGTGTCATCAGCAAATTTTGCAATCATGGATCTCATATCAATGTCCAAATCATTTATATATATCAAGAACAAATTTGGTCCCAAAACCGAGCCCTGTGGCACACCACTTTTCACTTCACTCCACTCAGAGTACTCCTTATTTATGCCCACCCTCTGCCTTCTTCCCGTTAACCAATTTTCAATCCCTTTGGCAACTTCCCCACCTATTCCATGTGATTTTAACTTTCGAAATAATCTTTGATGAGGTACTCTATCAAAGGCCTTTGCAAAGTCTAGATAAATAACATCCACTGGCTCCCCTTTATCTATGATTTTAGTAACCTCCTCCATGAATTCTAATAGATTTGTTAAGCATGATCTCCCTCTAGTAAGCCCATGCTGACTATTTCTAATTAGATTAAATTTGTCTAAATGCATTACAATGTTTTCTTTGATTATTGACTCTAACAATTTACAGACTATGCTCGTTAAACTCACCGGTCTATAATTTGCCGGATCAGATTTTTTGCCTTTTTTGAATAAGGGGATCACTCCTGCATCTTTCCAATCCCGTGGAACAATCCCTTTTGTAAGTGATTGAGAACATAATATAGCCAATGGTTTTGCTAGTTGGTCTCTAATTTCATACAGCAATTTTGGGTGAATACCATCTTGACCTGGACATTTATTCACTTTCAACCCCTCCAATTTTTTAAAAACCATTTCCTCTGTAATACAGATTGATCTTAATCCCGCTGTATCCATGTCTCTTTGAAAAATATCTATAGGCTCTGGGATCTCGGAGCAGTCCTCCTTTGTGAAGACTGTGCCAAAGTACTGATTGAGCAGATTAGCAGCCTCCCTATTCTCACTTATTATGTTCCCTGTACTGTCTATGAGAGGGCCTACTTTGTCTTTCGTTCTTTGTTTATTTCTAACATAAGAAAAGAAGCTTTTACTGTCAGTCTTGATCCTCTGAGGAAGTTTTTTTTCAAAGTCTATTTTTGCTGTTTTATTCTCTTTCTGAGATATGTTCTGCTTGTCCAAATATTTTACATAGGTTTCTTTTGATTTACCTGCCTCTATATATTTTTTCCATGCTTTATTTTTTGCTCTTCTACATTTCACTACAAATCTAGTTATCCACTTTTTACGCTTAGGGTTTACCTCCCTCCATGGAACACATTCCTCTTTTAGCGTTTCTAGAACTGTTTTAAAACTTTCCCACTCCTGTTCAACATCTGTTCCTACAATAATATCTTTCCAGATTATGTGGTTCGCTGCCTCTTTCATCCGCTTAACATCTGCCTTAGAGTAGTCGTATGTTCGCGTGTTTATGTTTACTTCTTTCCCTGCAATAAGATCCCAACGGATGATTTGATGGTCACTTGAGCCAAACAGTTCCCCAACGGTAACGTTTTCAATCATATTTTCCTCTGTGGTAAAAACTAGGTCGAGTATGTTTTTGCCTCTGGTGGCTGCTTCTACATGTTGAATTAAAAAAATTGTCAGTTATGCACTTAACCAAAGGTTTTGACTCTGCAAGTGCTTCTGCCATATCCCATTTTATTTCTGGATAGTTGAAATCTCCTATTAATAATAATTTCCCTTTACTTGCCTTTGCTATGCTACTAATCAGCTCCTCATCTTCCTCTTTTTGACTTGATGGACGTCTATAGCACACTCCAATCACTGTTTTTTCACCCCCACTTTCTATTTCTCTCCATACACTTTCATTTTTGTTACCACATGATAAATAATCTTTGATCGTTATATTAACAGAATTTATACAGTATAATAAAACGCCACCCCCCTTAGCCTTGTCTCCAACTATCCTATCCTTCCTTAACATTGTATATCCCTCAATTTCAAGTTCACTATCTGCAATGTCCTCATATGCCCATGATTCTGTTAACCCTATTATATCTGGTTTTTCTTCTTCTACATACAGTTCCAATTCTTCTCTTTTATTTACTATGCTTCTCACATTTGCATAAAAACATTTTAGTTTGTAATGTTGCTGGTTTTCCTCTTTTTGCTTCTGCTTTATCATTTTAGTGTTTGCTTTTCTACTATGTATTTCACACTTCCCTGACACGAACTCTCCCCTTTGACTACATCCTCTATAGCCCCCTATTGTAGGCCTATCTTTAGTCTCATACTTCATAGGCCTTACTAGTTTAAATTTCTAACACAATGATAGAACATATACTTTGCTACAACATGCTGTCCTATCTCATTTAGATGTAAACCTCCGCAGGTCATCGGGTGGTCTGGGTCCTGTATCACTCCACAGCCACATGTGTCAACATCATTGAATGTCTACTTGGTCATGTTCCTCTTGTACCGTGATACACCAGTTCGGAGTCTGTTCAGGGACTTCCATGACGTCGGGGAGAAGATTCTTCCTAAAGTTTAATCTCTGAGGTCTTCATCAATTAGTGCCATATCTCCGTGTGATGACTGCCAGGGCGGACCAGTATGGACGTTAAGAAGCTATATCTGGAAATGAGTCATGTCCTTTGTACCTGATGTCAAAACACTGGGCGTCTTCGGTCCTGCTCACATATTTCTCGTTCAATTTCGATGGCGAGGTTTTTGAGAGACTGCACAGCAACACATGGGATCAGAGGGGTCTTAGCTTTGGTATGAAACTAAATTTCTACCGTGCCATAGTGCCCACCGCCTTCTGTATGCCAGTAACACGTAGACTGTGTACAGCAGGCATGCTAGGAAAAGGAATTCCTTTCGCACAGCATGCCTCCGTAGATTGTCGAGAACACGATGGCAGAATAATGTACCAGGCACCGAGAACCCCACTAAGACCAAACTGTGGAGCATCCACACACTGTTTCGAAAGATCCAGCACCAAACAAAATGTGGATGACGAACTGAAAGACATCCTGCGTCTGTTCCCGGGACAAGCGCTTTAAAGAAAAGCCTACTGTATAGACAGGCATTCTGACTCGCGGATAAACCCTTTTGAAACGTCACATTCCAAGGCTAACTTAATGACGGACGTTGCATGTGTCAGCTATCAGTGCAACTACAAAAGAATGAAATGCAGGTTCTTTCAGGACAGAATTCTGTGAAATGATCACCCTGAACAGTGATTTGTTGTGTTTTGTACCATGAATGTGTTTGAATATACACCGTGTCATATGTTGAGTTGATTTAGTCGGCGGTGAAATATTAAGTTTCAGCGTGGTTTTGCCGGTGAGTCAAGACAGTATATCTATAAAGTCTACAACAACTCCCTAAAAATATATATGACACGCGTCATCATCGATGTAAACACATTAGAGTACCTAGCATAGCACGGACAACGTGGTGTAGAGCCTTAGCCATGGCCATGACCTAGCATAGCATGGACAACGTTTGGTAGAGCCTTAGCCATGGCCATGACCTAGTACAGCACGGACAACGTTGGGTAGAGCCTTAGCCATGGCCATGACCTAGCACAGCACGGACAACGTTGTGTAGAGCCTTGGCCATGGCCATGACCTAGCATAGCACGGACAACGTTGTGTAGAGCCTTAGCCATGGCCATGACCTAGCATAGCACGGAAAACGTTGTGTAGAGTCTTAGCCATGGCCATGACCTAGCATAGCACGGACAACGTGGCGTAGAGCCTTAGCCATGGTCATGACCTATCATAGCACGGACAACGTTGTGTAGAGCCTTAGCCATGGCCATGACCTAGCATAGCACGGACAACGTGGTGTAGAGCCTTAGCCATGGCCATGACCTAGCATAGCACGGACAACGTTGTGTAGAGCCTTAGCCATGGCCATGACCTAGCATAACACGGACAACGTTGTGTAGAGCCTTAGCCATGGCCATGACCAAGCATAGCACGGACAACGTTGTGTAGAGCCTTAGCCATGGCCATGACCTAGCATAGCACGGACAACGTGTTGTAGAGCCTTAGCCATGGCCATGACCTAGCACAGCCCGGACAGTTGTGACGTAGAGCCTCCAAATTGCTGATGAACGCCAGCTTTCTGAGAGTCGGAGAAAATGTTCAGCGCGGAAAAACAAAACACTTGACACCTACTTGTCTGATCCTGATCTTATAAGTTACATATAAGGAAGGGGATTCTGTCCTAGTAGGCCTATACCGTTAACATCTGACTCACCGACAACACGCGTCTGACTGATGTCGTCACCATCACTTTGAATCAACGGTTATTACTCGTAAATTTGTATAATTTGTATATACTCGAAATGTTTGTGTGTACACACGCGCACACACGCATCTATACACACAGGCATTCACGCGCATGGACGTTCGCACACTCATACGCACATATACATGCACACACATGTACACACACATGTACACACACATGTACACACATACATATTTTTATGTACACACAGTTTGCAATACTCTCACAGAAAGAACAACTCGGTCCACGAACAACAAATGTGCAAGAATGTAATTTTTGAACAAACAATGTATCATCATCTTGAAGAGTTGTGTTTACCCAGTGGAGCCTGAGAGTTTGGTTGTTTACCCAGTGGAGCCTGGGAGTTTGGTTGTTTACCCAGTGGAGCCTGAGAGTTTGGTTGTTTACCCAGTGGAGCCTGGGAGTTTGGTTGTTTACCCAGTGGAGCCTGGGAGTTTGGTTGTTTACCCAGTGGAGCCTGGGAGTTTGGTTGTTTACCCAGTGGAGCCTGGGAGTTTGGTTGTTTACCCAGTGGAGCCTGGGAGTTTGGTTGTTTACCCAGTGGAGCCTGGGAGTTTGGTTGTTTATAGCTTCTGTTTCTTGGCTCGATTTATCGATTGTTTGATTTAAACCACCATTTCCATCTTCCCTCTGTTAAGCATGTTTCAGAATTATCCTACAACTTAATTCTCAACATCATTTTTCTTATTTTTCTTCTTCTTTTTCTTCTTCTTCTTCTTCTTCTTGTTCTGTCAAATTATCAAGTGCCGTCTCCCCATCGGAAGTTGAGGGTAATGATCTCCAGCGGTTTCTGTCCTGTTCCAGGTTAGTACACTCAGTCAAACTGTATCCTGTGGAGGTTAGTACACTCAGTCAAACTGTATCCTGTGGAGGTTAGTACACTCAGTCAAACTCTGTCCTGAGCACATCTTGATGTTGTCTGCCCATCTGTACCTCTGCCGCCCTCTGTCTCTCTTGTCCTTCTCCCTCCGCCCAATTATAACTTTCAGCAGACGGGTGATTGATATGAGAAAATATATTTTTGTTTCTGCTTATTATTTCCTTCAGAAAAGTCATAAGTTGTTGACTATTTGTTTTCCTATCTGTCCAAGAAACTCGCCAAGGCCTTCTAAATACTGACATTGCAAAGACAACCAATACTCTTCTCCCCTCTCTTGGTCAGGGTTCAGGTATCTAATACAATACAACTGAATGCACATATCATTTAGAAATTCTGAAGTCAAAGTTCTGAGATATCTGCTTGGACTGAAGTGTATCTCTCATGCTGTTAAAGGAATTCTTTGCCATATCAATTCTTTGAGTGATCTCTCTTTCGCATTGGCCATCCGCCATTATTAGCTGACCAAGGTATAAATAGCTTGACACTTGTTCCAGAATTGTTTCATTTATGTGGATGTCAACTTGTGGACTTTCTTTCCTTTTGGTGAACACCATTACTTTAGTCTTGTCGATGCTGATTTCCAGCCCATATTGACGGCTCTTGCTGGTTATCTTATCCATTAGGCACTGCAGATGTACTGGATCCTCTGTATCATCAGCCTGTCAGATATTAGCGGTACATTGTTTTCCTATATTCGATCCAGATATTTCTTCTTCTTCTTTCAAATAATAGCGTATATTTCCCACATAAATTTTGCGGTCCGTCTCAGGCTTCTGGAAAGCGAGAGCGGTGTTGTCGCTGTGCACCTCTCGTGAAGCCGGCAGATATGGCATGTATGTTCCGTCGCTTGTTTGTTTTGCCAACAAAGACACGTGTCTGTGTGCCCAATTTGTACTTTGTTGGGCTGCCAATGTTTAATTCTGCGTTGTCGTGTCGTCAGTCTGAATAATGTCACTTGATCGCTGCTTAGCAACGATTAGCCTCAGTCGATTGTATCTACTCTTAGTGCATCAGTCTATTGTATCTACTCTTAGTGTTTCAGTCTATTGTATCTACTCTTAGTGTCACAGTCTATTGTATCTATTCTTAGTGCCTCAGTGTATTGTATCTGCTCTTAGTGTTTCAGTCTATTGTATCTACTCTTTGTGTCTCATTCTATAGCATCTTGAATCTGATCTTTGTGAATCAGTCTCAGATCTGAATATGTGCTAGAATGTTCCAGCGTCCAAACATATTTAGGTTTCCTGTCCATCCTGTATGTATTGTGTAAATGCCTCCCTGTCCGTTTCTCAAACTCACGTTGCCGATCTGTCTGCGTGTTTGTGAGTCCATTCTGTGGATGTGTCTGTCTTTGAATACATTCTAGGGTGATATAGACTGTCTATTAATCTGTTTAAAGGTCATGTTTCTGCACTTCTGGTATGTCATCTATCAGCTCATGGGACGTATTCCCTTCCATGTCGTCCATGTGTTGCTTGCTGTGTCTGGGTCAAGCTGTATCTGTGAGAGGTCTCAATATGATGGGACAAGTGGGCAAAGGTCATTCCTAGTGGGCCAAGGTCATTCCAAGTGGGCCAAGGTCATTCATTACACAGCTATCACATTTGATGGGAACAAACTAGATAACTATTACACAGCTATGACATTTGATGTGAGCAAACTAGAGAACTATTACACAGTTATCACATTTGATGTGAGCAAACAAGAGAACTATTACACAGTTATCACATTTGATGTGAGCAAACAAGAGAACTATTACACAGCTATGACATTTGATGGGAACAAACTAGATAACTATTACAACTTATAACAGTTCTGGTTACATCTGTAAATCAAAGGTAAAGATATACTTGTGTTTGGTGTCAGCTATAGGCTTGTTGCTCTGATGTAGCAGAAACGGAACATGGACCACAAACAGACACCAAACTCCATATATGTATTGGATGTGTCTCCACAATCCAGGATCTGATTAACAAATATGGCGTCTCTGACACGGACCATGACCTCACCATATGGATGAGACGTAGTAGTCGTTTGCCCACAGGTTGACCCGGTCCTTGTTTCGGTTGAACACTGCATCATACGGGTAGGGGAGTGTAGGGGCGGAGACATCATCCAGTTGCTGCATCTGGAAGAGGAATGGAAACAGTTTAAGACACATCCAGCTACACGAGGGCCTGGAAACCCAGAGACAATGGACTGTTCCTTGTGGGTCCAGCAGTAGTTGGACTGTTCTCTGTGGGCCCAGTCGTAGTTCGACTGTTCCCTGTGGGTCTAGCAGTAGTTGGATATCTCTCTGTTGACCCAGGTGAAGTTGGATATCTCTCTGTGGACCCAGGTGTAGTTGGATATCTCTCTATGGACCCAGGTGTAGTTGGATATCTCTCTGTGGACCCAGGTGTAGTTGGATATCTCTCTGTGGACCCAGGTGTAGTTGGATATCTGTCTGTGGACCAAGGTGTAGTTGGATATCTCTCTGTGGACCCAGGTGTAGTTGGATATCTCTCTGTGGACCCAGATGTAGTTGGATATCTCTCTGTGGACCCAGGTGTAGTTGGATATCTCTCTGTGGACCCATGTGTAGTTGAATATCTCTCTGTGGACCCAGGTGTAGTTGGATATCTCTCTGTGGACCCAGGTGTAGTTGGATATCTCTCTGTGGACCCAGGTGTAGTTGGATATCTCTCTGTGGACCCAGGTGTAGTTGGATATCTCTCTGTGGACCGAGGTGTGGTTGGATATCTCTCTGTGGACCCAGGTGTAGTTGGATATCGTTCTGTGGACCCAGGTGTAGTTGGATATCTCTCTGTGGACCCAGGTGTAGTTGGATATCTCTCTGTGGACCCAGGTGTAGTTGGATATCTGTCTGTGGACCCAGGTGTAGTTGGATATCTCTCTGTGGACCCAGGTGTAGTTGATATCTCTCTGTGGACCCAGATGTAGTTGGATATCTCTCTGTGGACCCCGGTGTAGTTGAATATCTCTCTGTGGACCCAGGTGTAGTTGGATATCTCTCTGTGGACCCATGTGTAGTTGAATATCTCTCTGTGGACCCAGGTGTAGTTGGATATCTCTCTGTGGACCCAGGTGTAGTTGGATATCTCTCTATGGACCCAGGTGTAGTTGGATATCTCTCTGTGGACCCAGGTGTAGTTGGATATCTCTCTGTGGACCCAGGTGTAGTTGTATATCTCTCTGTGGACCCAGGTGTAGTTGGATATCTTTCTGTGGACCCAGGTGTAGTTGGATATCTCTCTGTGGACCCAGGTGTAGTTGGATATCTCTCTGTGGACCCAGGTGTAGTTGGATATCTCTCTGTTGACCCAGGTGTAGTTGGATATCTCTCTGTGGACCCAGGTGTAGTTGGATATCTCTCTGTGGACCCAGTTGTAGTTGGATATCTCTCTGTGGACCCAGGTGTAGTTGGATATCTCTCTGTGGACCCAGGTGTAGTTGGATATCTCTCTGTGGACCCAGGTGTAGTTGGATATCTCTCTGTGGACCCAGGTGTAGTTGGATATCTCTCTGTGGACCCAGGTGTAGTTGTATATCTCTCTGTGGACCCAGGTGTAGTTGGATATCTCTCTGTGGACCCAGGTGTAGTTGGATATCTCTCTGTGGACCCTGGTGTAGTTGGATATCTCTCTGTGGACCCAGGTGTAGTTGAATATCTCTCTATGGACCCAGTTGTAGTTGGATATCTCTCTGTGGATCCAGGTATAGTTAGATATCTCTCTGTGGACCCAGCAGCAGTTGGAAAGCTCTCTGTGGACCCAGTTGTAGTTGGACTGTTCCTCCTTGTGGGCCCAGCGGAATTTGAGACGTTCTTCACCGGGAGCCAAGCGATATTTGGATTGCTGTTTCGTATGCATCATCCACAGCATCATGCACAGCATTACGCACAGCATCACCCACACCATCAACCCCAGCATCAGCCACAGCATCATCCACAGCATCATCCACAGCATCATCCACAGCATCACCCACACCATCAACCACAGCATCAGCCACAGCATCAGCCACAGCATCAGCCACACCATCATCCACAGCATCACCCACACCATCAGCCATAGCATCAGCCACAGCATCAGCCCCACCATCAGCCACAGGATCACCCACACCATCAGCCACACCATCACCAACACGATCATCCACAGCATCACCCACACCATCATCCACAGCATCACCCACACCATCAGCCACACCATCAGCCACAGCATCACCCACCCCATCATCCACAGCATCACCCTCACCATCACCCACACCATCATCCACAGCATCTCCCACACCATCACCCACACCATCACCCACAGCACCAAGGAAACTGAACAATGCCTGAATGAGCAACATATTTGGTCTAAACATAAATAGACTCAAGACAGAATGCATACTGAACAGTTTCTGGAGCGTTGAACACTGTCCCTTTCACTACGAGACCACATCCGCAACACCGCCATCAGGAGTCAAACCTGCCTCAATGGTGTCGCAAATTCGATGTTGATAAGAAAGTACAGGTGGGCAGGCCACGTGGTATGCATGCCTGACAATAGATGGGCACGTAACGTGACGTCTTGAAACATTAAGGGAGTCAACAGGGAGATAAGGAAGAAGAGAGAGAAAAGCAGAGAGAAAGAGTGAGAGAGAAATTGACATATGAGGCATGGACGCATGCCCAAAATTATGGGATGTGTTCATACCTCATTGTCTAATGTATAAAGCGACGGGTATTATGTGATTAAAAAATTAATTTCGGGGCAAATAGAATAGCCCACTGTTTCCTCTCATGCATGCCGTAAGAGGCTACTAAAGTAGTTGGCAAATGTAGCTGGCACCATCACCATGCACATTCTAATCCTGTGATACAGCATGGGAAATGACAGGAACCAGGCTTCCACAAAGCAGGTCTGGATAAGCCAAAATCGGTCTTGGACCGACGCTTCAACAAACGGAGATGCATGTTCTAAATTGGCTGATACATTTAAAATTATTAAATTCTCAAGGTCATATTGTTAAACAATGAAATCCCATATTACTAGAGACTGCTCTCCTGTCGCAAACCACTTTACTTGTGTATCAGGAGAAATTAAACTTCAGCGTCGCTAGAATCCTCTATTGCACCTGCATGATCCTCTTTATTGCATAAGGCTGCTTCCAGACAAGGTCTTGTTAATTCTCTTTTATTCTTGTTTGTTATTTGCTAGCTGTTTCTGTTGGCGTTGTTCTTCGTTCCTGATTAAAGCATTCTTTTCTTATCTACCATGCCGTATATCAAACATATCATTCTTAAATGAACTATTTCCCTTTTTCATATAAAAACAATGGAGGCACTGAACACGGTCATGATTCAAATATGCTTAATCATTTCTAGCACGATCTAGTCCCACATCTTTGATCTATTTATCTAAATTATGACTAAATTCACTTATCAGATGGTTGTACTAATTAACTAGCTGGAACCTCTGGATATTAAACCAGATCGTTTGAAATAGTAATTGATCCCATTCACTTTCAGTAGGCGAGGAGAAATGGTCATGAAATCCACAGCCGTCGTTCCTGCCCGTTCTCTTTCTTCCTCTCACCACCTGTGCGCTTAGTTTACTGTCATTTTCAGTAGGCAAGAGCCTTGTCCACGAAATGTACAGTTAAACAGTACGTCCCAAACTATTTCGTTCGCTGGGGCCAGTCTACTGTTCTCTTCAACGGGCTATAAGATGCCAAGACTATAATATTCACAGTCGGACAGCTCTGCCCGGGACGACTTGTGCTTCAACCTAATCTACCTTCCCTGTTCCTCCCATGCTCAGCCTGTCCGACATGGCCGTGTTGCAAGTTGATCAGGTGGTACTTCTATCAAAGACCCGTTTCCAGCTCGTGTCCCCGTCGCCAGTCAGCTGGTGTCCCATTGAAAGCCCGTGTCCTCGTTGACAGCCAGCTCGTGTCCCCGTTAACAGCCCGTGTCCTCGTTGACAGCCCGTGTCCCCGTTGACAGCTCGTATCCCCGTTAACAGCCCGTGTCCTCGTTGACAGCCCGTGTCCCCGTTGACAGCTCGTATCCCCGTTGACAACCAGTGTTCTCGTTGACAGCCAGTGTCCTCGTTGACAGTCCAAGTCCCCACCCGTTGACAGCTGGTGTCACCGTTGATAGCTCGTGTCCCCGTTGACAGCTCGTTTCCCCGTTGACAGCCCGTGTCCCCGTTGATAGCTCGTGTCCCCGTTGACAGTCAGCTGGTGTCCCATTGACAGCCCGTGTCCTCGTTGACAGCCAGCTCGTGTCCCCGTTAACAGCCCGTGTCCTCGTTGACAGCCCGTGTCCCAGTTGATAGCTCGTATCCCCGTTAACAGCCCGTGTCCTCGTTGACAGCCCGTGTCCTCGTTGACAGCCCGTGTTCCCGTTGACAGCTCGTATCCCCGTTGACAACCAGTGTCCTCGTTGACAGCCCGTATCCCGGCCCGTTGACAGCTGGTGTCCCCGTTGACAGCCAGTGTCCTCGTTGACAGTCCGTGTCCCCACCCGTTGACAGCTGGTGTCACCGTTGATAGCTCGTGTCCCCGTTGACAGCTCGTGTCCCCGTTGACAGCTCGTGTCCCCGTTGACAGCTCGTGTACCCGTTGACAGGCTGTGTCCACGTTGGTCCCGCTGGTCAATACATCAATTTCTCATCTCTGGAGCCCCTACCAACTTCTCTTGGGATATCTTGCGTCAAATTATAGCCAGCTCTAGCCCATACCAGTGTTCCTATGCCACAGTGTAGACGTCATGGGCAGTTCTAGCTAGACACTACGTCATGGGCAGCTCTAGCTAGACACTACGTCATGGGCGGTTCTAGCTAGATGCTACGTCATGAGTGGCTCTAGCTAGAATCTACGTCATGGGCAGTCTACGTCATGGGCAGCTCTAGCTAGACACTACATCATGGGCGGTTCTAGCTAGACACTTCGTCATGGGCGGTTCTAAACCGCTACCTCTCTTCCTGTGACCACCAGACACTACAGTATTGACAGCTCTAGCCCCGATAAACTTTCCTTGATTCTCACCATCTAACTACCCATGACCCGATTGTCAGACAATGAAATCCCAGGCCAACCTTGTTAACGCTAGCCCCAAGCACCGAACGTGTCTATTTCTGCCTCATCTGCTTGCTTATTGTCCAACTAAGATTAGCCTCCAGTTCATAAGTTACTGTTAGCTTTCTGTGGCCAAGTGAGCTCGGGGCACACTGTCAAGTTGTCTGCGGAAACCAGGCCGCTAGGACTGAAGTCCACAACCAGACACTGACACACATGTGAAACTGTCGTAACGGAAATGGTGGTCGGGGAGGGGGGGGGGGGGTCGTGTTGTGGGGTGTAGGAATGGTTTTTGGTGGGGGGGGGGTCGTGTTGTTGGGGTGTCGGAATGCATACATGCACTGGTTGAGGATGTGAGGCGGGTTGCAGACTGTTGTACGTACGAGTATATTACCAAATAAGCGCAGACTAATTGACAGATAGGAGGATCAATGTCATGATGTTGTCTGAGTGCTAGCTGTACTGTAACCACTACCCTCAATGTTAGCATCAATAGTCTAACAGTTACCGTCAATGCTAGCATCAATAGTCTAACCACTACTCTCAGTGCTAGCATCAATAGTCTAACCACTACTCTCAGTGCTAGCATCAGTAGTCTAACCACTACTCTCAGTGCTAGCATCAATAGTCTAACCACTACTCTCAGTGCTAGCATCAATAGTCTAACCACTACTCTCAGTGCTAGCATCAATAGTCTAACCACTACTCTCAGTGCTAGCATCAATAGTCTAACCACTACTCTCAGTGCTAGCATCAATAGTCTAACCACTACTCTCAGTGCTAGCATCAATAGTCTAACCACTACTCTCAGTGCTAGCATCAATAGTCTAACCACTACTCTCAGTGCTAGCATCAATAGTCTAACCACTATCCTCAGTGCTAGCATCAATAGTCTAACCACTACCCTCAGTGCTAGCATGAATAGTCTAACCACTACCCTCAGTGCTAGCATCAATAGTAGAAGCGACGAACACAAACATGTTACCTCCTCCTTGGTCAAGCTCCAACCGTTTGCAGCCGCCATGTTGTCGTCAAGCTGTGCTAGAGTTCTGGCCCCTATGATGACGGAGGGGACGACGTCCTTCTGTAGCAGCCAGCGAATGGCGACCTGAGCTGTACTGCGACCTGCCAGTGATGGTCGGATTAAGTCAACAGGAGAATTATTGTAATGATTGAAAGAAGGAATAAATATTCGTTCAGCTCAGCAAATACTTTCTTATCTGGCTGTTCTTTCATCTCATCTCTCTTCGCGTCTATCTCTTTCAGTCTCTCTGCAACAGTTTAAGCCGGAGCATGAGCGTTTAGGGCAGGAGTGATGTGGTCAGCGACTCTGAGAACAAAGGTACCTGAATGTGTGCCAAGGTCACTCACCGTCTCGACACTATGCCAAGGCTACTCATCATCTACACACTAAATCGACAAAGAAAAACAGGTAAGGGGTAAGAGCTGACCACTCTGACGTTTCGATTTTAGTAGTTGGGGGGTTAGTGACAGACAGAGGCGAGCAGGTCTTTCTGCGACATTTTGAGTGACATGAACTCAGATTGATTCGTGCCAATAACAACTAAATCGAGGTAGATCCAAACTAGAGGATGGCTGGATCAGACATCCCACAGATGACCATTGGACAACTCTGATACTGCATGAGACTATGTAATACTAGACGAAATTTAACTCAAGCAGAATGGCCATTGATATATATATATATATATATATATAATTTAGCTAGGGGTTAGTTTAGCTCGTCGACTTTATAGAAGAGTGATGTATAGACTGTTTTACGAATGCTAGATAGATAGAATGGAGTGCAGAGTGACAGAACCAGCATACGCCTTTGAGTCTTGGCCAGGCCAGTCGCTCTATAAGGTGTGTGTTGGGCAGCCTGTGACTAGGAGAGTTCTGGATGTGTGAAGGACACCTTGAGAACGATGTATGTTCCAGAGTGTGTGTATACGCAGATCGATTGAGTGTGTGATCACATGTGAGTATATGTTGAGAAGATTGAATGCATAATGTCAAGAAAACCCGCTTGAGGGATCTGAGTGAGAGGTCTTTTGTTTTTGTGTGTGTTTTTTTCTGTTTTTTGCGTTCTCTTTATTTATATATTCCAAAAGGCGGTGTGCGTTGCACCGTGATTTTTTTTTTGCGCCTGTCGGCTCAGTGTATGCGACTTCATTTTATGTAAGGGTCTGCTTCCTCACGCATTTTATAAGGGTTTGTTTCCCCTTGGTAACGGCGACACTCGAGCAGGTAGTACCCCAAGGGGGAGTACTGTCACCCACACTCTTCCTGGTGTATATAAACGACGTTACAGAGAATATACCAAGAAGAGTCCATAGCTCAATGTTTGCAGACGATCTGGCTATGTGGACCTCTGAAAATAATCTCACCATAACAAGAAATCGGATGCAACAGGCCCTAACATCGCTGGAAGATTGGGCGAACTCATGGCTGGTCAAAATAAACGAGGAGAAAACCACATGCACAATATTCTCGCTTTCAACAAAACCCCAAAACACCAAATTAAATCTAAATGGCAAATTCCTGCGGCCAAACGACAACCCAACCTATCTGGGAGTCACATTTGATCGGCGCATGACATGGAAAAGTCAGATCGAGAGAAACCTAATGAGAGCCAGAGAAAGAATGGCAATCATGAGGAAACTAGCTGGCACAAGCTGGGGAGCAGACGAAAGCATACTAAAGAAACTGTACACTGGAAGAGTGAGACCAGTTCTCGAGTATGGCATCTCGGCATGGACAACAGCAGCAAAGGCGAACTTCGATAAAGTTAACAAACTTCAAAACCAAGCCATGAAAGTTATAACAGGAGGCATGAAGTCAACGTCAATTGTAGAACTTGAAAAGATTACAAAATTGCAATCCATGACCGATAGAAGAGACTGCAGAGCCCAGCTGCAGTCAGAGAAACTCCGACGACTGACTGACCACCCAATGCACCAGAGACTAAACAATTTGGGAAATGGGAAACTAAAGCGGAGAAACTTTGCAGAAATAGCCAAAGCAAAGATGAACGAAGATCCCATAAACGCACTAACTACACCAAAGCCCATCACTACTGTACGAAAACCTACCTGGAGGCAGGATATATTTCCAGAGGTGGTAGAAAATATACCAGGTATTGGAAACAAAAACTGCCAGACTGAAAAAGAAAGGAGAGATACTACCCTAAATTTTAAATCGAAAAGCTACCCACGCATGGACTGGACCCATGCATACACCGACGGTTCTGTAACAAACACTACACAGAACGGAGGGGCAGGAGCATTCCTGAACCTACCAAATGGCAGAAAAATAATACTGTCATTCGCTACTGGTAAGTACACAAGCAATTTCAGAGCGGAGGCAGAGGCACTGAGGGCGGCAGTGGAAGAAATGGTGACACATAAAGAAAATGAAAGCCATATAGTCCTGCTTACAGATGCTCTGGCCGTAGTCACAGCGCTAAAAAGCCAGAAAAACACTGAGCTTAATGACTTAAGAGCAGCACTCTGTCAAATATGCCAGCAGTCCGCACCAAAAAGGGTAGTGGTACAGTGGGTCCCATCACACTGCAACAACCAAGGCAACGAGGAAGCAGACAGACTGGCAAAAGAAGGTACAAGACTACCACAAACAGATACTAGTATGACGTACGAAGAGTCAAAACGGCTTATTAAAGCCAGATACATGACCAAATGGGAAACTGAACATACCGGCTACACCATAAACGATACCTATTACCAGTTGAACAGAAGAGAGCAGGTCGTTGTCTTCAGACTTCGCACTGGCCACAATAGACTGAGGTACCACCTATTCAACAAATTGAAGATAGGTGGTACCGACGAATGCCCGTGTGGTACCGAGAAAATGACCGCTGAGCATCTGCTGCAGAACTGCCCGACATACGAGGATCAGAGAGAGCAGATGTGGCCATCACCAGTGGAACCACAAGACAAGCTCTATGGCAGTGTCGACAGCCTCAGGATGACCGCCGCTTTTTTCGAAAAAATAAGGGTTACTGTCTGACTGTGTACGAAGAAGAAGAAGAATAATAAGAATGCATAATTTCAAGAAAACCCGCTTGAGGGATCTGAGTGAAGGTCTTTTGTTTTCGTGTGTGTTTTTTATTGTTTTTTGCGTTCTCTTTATTTATATATTCCAAACGGTGGTGTGCGTTGCACCGTGGTTTTTATTTTGCGCCTGTCGGCTCAGTGTATCCGACTTCATTTTATGTAAGGGTCTGCTTCCTCACGCATTTTATAAGGGTTTGTTTCCCCTGGGTAACGGCCGGTGCCGTGATAGGGACCAAACCCAGCATCTTCGGTTGTAAGTCGTGTCCCTTAACCACTAGCCCACGCCGTACCCACAAGTGTAAGTGAATGTACATAATACGATCGTGAAGACGAGTTTTTGAGAGTGTATTACGGGTGCAGGTAAGAGGAGGGGAGTGTGCGGCTAGAACTGGGATGGGGTAGTTCGGGGCAATATTCAATAGCTTATGCTTACAACCTCCGCGAAGTTATTAATAATCTAGATAAATTATGAGATGATTATTTACTTAAGATGTAATTCTTGTGTTGTTTGTAATCTCAGTACAATCACTTCAATGGTTTTGTTGATATTCATGTAATAAATCTATTACCTGCCGTTTGATGTTTTCTGTGTGTGAACATAAATGATGTGGATACGTGTGGTAACATTCTAGAGAGAAATACTGCAGCGAAACCCTGGAGTGTTTCCCATCTTCATCTCTCTCTCTCTCTCTCTCTCTCTCTCTCTGTCTCTCACACACTCTCTCTACTTTCTGCCCTTAACGTTAACCTCGGCCTTCTCATACCGTGCAGTTTTTTTCTCATACCCCTCTCAATGTGTACAAATGAGATCTATCTATATATTTCCCCTCATCCCCAACACTTTGTTCCCCATGCTCCTCAGGAGACTTACCGCGTCTGTTACCAATAGCCTTGGCCACGTCGACAATATCGAATAGCTTGTCGCTCAATTTGACCCGGACAGGCAGCGATGTGGTTGACCAGGCTAGTCTGCCCTCTGTGGGTGCCACACCACGACTGACCTTGTCCGTCAACAGACCTCTGTCAGATAGGACCAAGATGGCATGACACGTGTTAGAGGAGAGGTCTAGACAAGAGATGTGAGATGACACGTGTTAGAGGAGAGGTTTAGACAAGAGGGAGGCACAGACTAGTCAAACAGCTGAACCCCGTTAATAAAGCAGGATATTTTTCATACTCCACCTCTCCACCCACCCTCTCCACTACCGTTTCCACCTCTCCACCCACCCTCTCCACTACCGTTTCCACCTCTCCCCCCCCCACACACTCCACTACCGTTTCCACCTCTCCACCCATATCTTCCCCAGTGTCTCCACCTGTCCACCAACCTGTCCATCACCCTCCCCTCCACTGACTCCACCTGTCCACCCACCCTCCCCTCCACTGACTCCACCTGTCCCCCACCCTCCCCTCCGCTGACTCCACCTATCCCCCCACCCTCCCCTCCAGTGACTCTACCAGTCCACCCATCCTCCCCTCCACTGACTTCTCCTGCCCTCCAATCCTCCCCTCCACTGACTCCAGCTGCCCACCCACTATCCCCTCCACTGACTCCACCTGTCCACCCACCCTCCTATCCACTGACTCCACCTGTCCACCCACCCTTCTACCCACTGACTCCACCTGTCCACACACCCTCGCCTACTGAATCCACCTGTCCACACACCCTCTCATCCACTGACTCCACCTATCCACCCAAACTCTCCATTACCATGCCATATAAATGCGCTGATGGTGTTTGTTGTGCCCTCTACACCTTACTTACTCTACATCTTGCCACAATTCACTCATCTGCTCCCAGCTACTGCCCCTTGGTCGCCTCTTACTTCCACCCTCCATTGGTTTCTGATGATCTCATGTGCTGACGCCTTCACTCCTCCTCACATGTCTTCCTTCTGACCATCTTGTCCTCATCCATCATTCACTCATCTCCTCCAGCCTAGATGTCCTTCTGACCGTGTAAAACGTGTCCTCCTCTATCCCTCACTCATCTCCTCCAGCCCTGATGTCCTATTCCACCACCTGTCTATCATTCATTCCGATGCCCTCCACACTTACGGTGCTCCATTATCCTCCAAAGGTTGCCTCCAGGTGAGACACACACCTGGAGGGACTTGCAGATTAGAAGGCAAATCAACACTCGCCCCAAGAACCACCTGGGTACTATTCTCTGCAATAACAAGCACTGTTAAGTTACAGGGTCATCCAGACACGTTCTGTGACCTTTTCCAAAGGCCTGTTCGATGCTAAGGAATCATTCACCTCGCAAGTCCCCTAATTCAATACATTCTATCATTCGATATGCACGTGAGACTGGCTTGGAAGTCCTGAACGCTGATATATGTTAGTGAGACTGGCTTGCAAGTCCTGAACGCTGATATGCATTAGTGAGACTGGCTTGGAAGTCCTGAACGCTGGATGCATTAGTGAGACTGGCTTGGAAGTCCTAAACGCTGATATGCATTAGTGAGACTGGCTTGGAAGACCTGAACGCTGATATGCATTAGTGAGACTGGCTTGGAAGTCCTGAACGCTGATATGCATTAGTGAGACTGGCTTGGAAGTCCTGAACGCTGATATGCATTAGTGAGACTGGCTTGGAAGTCCCGAACGCTGATATGCATTAGTGAGACTGGCTTGGAAGTCCTGAACGCTGATATGCATTAGTGAGACTGGCTTGGAAGTCCTGAACGCTGATATGCATTAGTGAGACTGGCTTGGAAGTCCTGAACGCTTCTGACGCGATAAATTTCATGTCAAAATCTGTCTATCCTCTATGATTTCTACATTCTCAGGAAAACTTGACTTTTTTCCTTGATGAAATTTGGGAAGTTTGTATTATATGTCTTACCACTATTTTCTTTATGATTGGATATGTACTTTGAAGATCTTTTTTTCATTTTTTATATAACGGGGTTTCTTGTTAATCTGCCTCTTCCTAAGCGATTTATCCTGTCATATATTGGGTGATCTGTCATAAATTGGGTGATCTGTCATATATTGGGTGATCTGTCATACATTGGGTGATCTGTCATATATTGGGTGATCTGTCATAAATTGGATGATCTGTCATATATTTGGTGATCTGCCATATATTGGGTGATCTGTCATTAGTTTGAACTTTTCCCCCAGTTGACGTGTTTGTTTGGTATCTGCGAGTCTCCATGCTTTCAATTCTTGTGATGTTCCCATTGTATTTATTGGTGTTGTTCCCATTGTATTAATTGGTGTTGTTCCCATTGCCCCAGTCATGGTACGTATACTATGTCGTTGCGTTCTATCAATTTTTGTAAAGAAATGTTTGGTTTCCGCGGACCGTGCTGCTATCCCGTATTCTAGCATGTCACTCAAAACCTGTGTACAGTTTCTTTAGGCTAGCCGCGTATCAGTTCTCCGTGTTGAGTCCACAATTGATATCATTATGGCCATTCTGTTCTTAGCTTCATTGGACGCTTCTGTGTCTGGTAGTTCCACGTCAGCCTTTGGTCCATTGTTATTCCTAGAAAGGTTGGACTTGTGTCAATGAAGGCAGTCTGGCCATTTGCTTGTAGGATTACTTATTGGATGTTGGAAGAAAGATTGTGTAAGTGTACTCCTTTATTGATGGATGTGATTTTATCTGTGAGAGACATGTGGAGCAGGAGTGAAAGTATTCCACCTTTTTTTATTTTTATATTTTGTTCTGAGGTGTACTTGGGGTTGTGTTCTTGTTGTCCTGTTATCCAGGTAATCGCTAACCCACATGTACATGTTGTTGGTTACACCCATTTGTACTTGTTGTTGGTTACACCCATTTGTACATGTTGTTGGTTACACCCATTTGCAAATGTTGTTGGTTACACCCATTTGTACATGTTGTGTGAATTTGATTCCACTCTTCCGTATTAGTTGTTGTCTATTTAAAAAAAATATTAGTTTTATTCACCTCTCCCATATTAGTTTTACTCTTCTCTTACAAATAAGCTTTACTCCCCCCCCCCCCTACCCACATTAGCCTAACTCTTCTCTTACACATGAACTGAAGTCCCCCCCCCCCCCCCCACATTAGCTGTATTCTCCTCTTACACAAGAGCTGTACTCCCTCCCCCCTCCCACATTAGCCTTATTCGCCTCTTACACACGAGCTGTACTCCCCCCTCCCTCCCATATTAGCCTTATTCCCCTCTTACACACGAGCTGTATTCCCCCCCCCCCCTCCAATATTAGCCTTTTTCCCCTCTTACACACGAGCTGTACTCCCCCCCCTCCCTCCCATATTAGCCTTATTCCCCTCTTACACACGAGCTGTACTCCCCCCCTCCCTCCCATATTAGCCTTATTCCCCTCTTACACACGAGCTGTACTCCCCCCCCCCCACCTCCCATATTAGCCTTATTCTCTTCTTACACACGAGCTGTACTCTCCCATGTTAGTCCAAGCACGGTCTGCCTTTAAAAGACACTGGTTGAATGTCTCCCCCATCTTACCTACCCTCTTGTGGTGTTGATGGACAGGCAGATTTGTACTTGGGGAAAACTTCTGCCAGTCTGTTTTCTTATAGTTCCACCTGGGCAATGGCTTGTGTACTGATGGGAGGTGTCCAAGGTTCGCTCTTATAGTTCCACCTGGGCAATGGCTTGTGGTCTGATGGGATGGGATCAAGATGCTGAGCAGCGCATGAGCTGCAGTGGTCAGCGACCCATGGCTGACTGCTAGCGTCAGGGCCAGCGAACCAGAGCTGCCAAGACCCTTCCAGACCTGCACGCGGTGATCCTGGATAACAGGCTGCAGCAGGGCAAACTGGCTGAGGAGAAAGGATCGAAGAGGGAATGCTAACCCGGTACTCAAAAAATGATTGCTGGAATCGGATGTATTGGACCGAAAGGTGCAAATATCGCAATCAAGCTGTAAACTACGACACAACGCATTCCGTTCTCTGGACTACATTCTGCTACTTAAGCCCTTTTAGGGTTTGGTAGTGGGAGATTGAGAATTATCGAAGCCAAGCCAACCCATCTGATGGGATGTATCCTAGGCTCTCTCTTTAAGTTCCACATGAACAATGTCTTGTGATCTGATGGGATGTGTCCTAGGTTTATGGTACTTTTGATAGGCCTGTGGTTACTCTCTGTTAGAGATGTGAGTAATGTTCATTTCGATTTGTAGCTTTCATTGTCGGGGGTAAAAGCAAGGTGATGGGATGCTGTTGATGTCGTTCGACGTGAATAGAACACTGGTGGGCCATCTTCTAATTTCTCAGTCAAAGGTTGCTCAGTCAAAGGTTGCTCAGTCAAAGGTTGCTGTCAACTTCCCATCTCTTTGCGTTCGTCAGTTCGTCAGAGCGCAACTTCCCCCCCCCCCCTTCCCCACCTCTCATATTGGCTGCACAAATCTCGACCACTATGGTTGCCTGGAACATGTTTGTCATGGCTTTTAGAGTCAGATTTGTTTGTTGGGGCAGTATGTATTATAGATTCTTACTGCCTGATTCCGTAAGGTTAGGTCAACCACAGTTGTATTGGCTTCTCCTCTGTCGATCCACCGAGATCACCTTCTCAAGGGATCAATAGCTGAGACAGGACAATCACTTCATCCATATGTCCATCCATATCCAGTCCCTGGGTTTCGTATCTTACAAAATATTTCATTTGCCTGAATGTGTTTGATCCACATTGGATACTGAGTTAAGAAGTGGTTGGTCATGTGTATATGTGAGGGTGTGTGTGTCTGCACATGTGAGTGGTCATGTATGTGTGCATAAGTGCGTCTGTATGTATGTGATGTGTGGTTTATGTGTGTGCTTTAAGTTAGTAAGTGTGTGTACATATGTATGTTGGCGCCAACTCGAAGGTAATTAGCCACACACGTCGCAGGTAATCAGCCACACACCTCGCAGAACTTACCCCTTGAGAGGGCCATACGGCAGGACTCCAACCCCCTCTGTCTTACAGACTTGGAACACCTCCAGCTCTGACTCTCGGCAGATCAGGTTGTATTGTTGCTGGATAATGGCAGGTTAAAGTCGAGCAGAGGGGTTGCAGCAAAAAGAAAGCATGTTATTGATGGTACAGACAGGACAATCTAGAGACTACTAACATAATGACACACTACCATCTACTAACATAATGACACACTAGCGACTACTAACATAATGACACACTAGCGACTACTAACATAATGACACACTAGCGACTACTAACATAATGACACACTAGCGACTACTAACAGAATGACACACTAGCGACTACTAACAAAGTGACACACTAGTGACTACTTACAGAATGACACACTAGCTACTACTAACAGAATGACACACTAGCGACTACTAACATAATGACACACCTGCGACTACTAACATAATGACACACCTGTAGACTACTAACAGAATGACACACCTGTGACTATAACAGAATGACACCTGCGACTACTAACAGAATGACACACCTGCGACTACTAAGATAATGACACACCTGTAGACTAATAACATAATGACACACCTGCGGCTACAAACATAATGACACACCTGTAGACTACTAACATAATGACACACCTGTAGACTTCTAACATAATGACACACCTATAGACTACTAACATAATGACACACCTGTAGACTACTAACATAATGACACACCTGTAGACTACTAACATAATGACACACCTGTAGACTTGTGATAGGGTTGAGGCCCAGCTTCTCAGAGACGTTAATCAGCTTCTGCAACTGCCAGCCCGTGAAGTTGCTGACACCCACGTAATGAATTTTGCCAGCACGCACCAGGTCATCCAGGGTACGAATGGTCTCCTCCAGGGGCGTAGCGTTATCCCAACAGTGGATCTTTAGAGCACATGGGCAATGGGGTTGCCCCAGATTAGCTCAAACATTCAACAAGATACACATTATGTCTGATATATGGGTGATATAGTTTGTGATGTCACTGTCTTGGGGGTAGTGTAGCCCGTAACGTCATGGTCTTGGTGGTAGTGTATCCTGTGACGTCATGGTCTTGGTGGTAGTGTAACCCGTAACGTCATGGACGAGGTAGTGTAGCCTGTGACGTCATGTCTTGGGGGTAGTGTAACCCGTAACGTCATGGTCTTGGGGGAAAGTGTAGCCTGTGACGTCATAGTTTTGAGGTAGTGTAACCTGTGACGTCAAGGTCTTGGGGCTAGTGTAGCCCGTAACGTCATGGTCTTGAGGTAGTGTAGGATGTGGCGTCGTGGCTCTGAGGTGTAGCATGTGACGTCATAGCCATAAGGTAGTGTAGCCTGTGGCATCATGGCCTTGAGGTAGTGTAGCCTGTGGCATCATGGCCTTGAGGTAGTATAGCCCGTAACGTCATGGTCTTGAGGTAGTGTAGCCCGTAACGTCGTGGTCTTGAGGTAGTGTGGGCTGTGATATGATGTTGCTAATGCAGTAGAGTCTCTGGGGACGACAGTTCCTCAAAATCTGCTCGCGCACATGTCCTGGTCTATCCGTTGCAATCTTGTCCCCGTCTTAGCTTGTTGCTTCACCACTGTCTCACGCTCTTTTTGTCCCTGCGTGTTTAGATCTGCCTGTACTTCTCTCTCTCTTTATCAAATCCAGAGCAGAGCGTTGTAATAAGCTCAGCTGGTTTCATTAATGTCTGTCCTAACTAATGCCAGCAGCATCTCTCCAAGTCCTGGTACACTGATATGTGTCTGGTTCTGTCCACCGGTTCCATGTCAGTCATCTTATCATATTAGTTAATCTCTATATTCTGCAAATTCATCGATTTATGAAAGTATGAACATTTTTGGTTGTTGTTTTATTGTTCCCAATGTTTCACGGCCATTCAGAAGATCGGTCGTTACATGGGAATTGAATATCTTGTTTTCAATGATTGTGTGAGACTCTGTTGATGTCATTGTGGCAGTTGATGTCAGTGTGACAGTTGATGTCCGTGTGGCAGTTGATGTCAGTGTGGCATTTGATGTCCGTGTGGTAGTTGATGTCCGTGTGGCAGTTGATGTCAGTGTGGCAGTTGATGTCCGTGTGGCAGTTGATGTCAGTGTGGCATTTGATGTCCGTGTGGTAGTTGATGTCAGTGTGGCAGTTGATGTCCGTGTGGCAGTTGATGACCGTGTGGCAGTTGATGTCAGTGTGGCAGTTGATGTCCGTGTGGCAGTTGATGACCGTGTGGCAGTTGATGACCGTGTGGCAGTTGATGTCAGTGTGACAGTTGATGTCCGTGTGGCAGTTGATGACCGTGTGGCAGTTGATGTCAGTGTGGCAGTTGATGTCAGTGTGGCAGTTGATGTCCATGTGGCAGTTGATGTCCGTGTGGCAGTTGATGTCCGTGTGGCAGTTGATGTCCGTGTGGAAGTTGATGTCCGTGTGGCAGTTGATGTCCGTGTGGCAGTTGATGTCCGTGTGGCAGTTGATGTCCGTGTGGCAGTTGATGTCCGTGTGGCAGTTGATGTCCGTGTGGCAGTTGATGTCCGTGTGGCAGTTGATGTCCGTGTGGCAGTTGATGTCAGTGTGGCTGGGTCACAGGTTTCCCGAGAGCCAGAAGTCACACAGGTCCCGAGCCAAGGATGAGAGGGTCATCCCTGCAGCACGTCGACATAGATAACGTCAGAACCCAGATGGCAACTTGTAGCTGTCTTTTATCCGACTCAAGAACACCAGAGAATGACATTCTTAAGAAGTTTTAGTGTCAAGCCCGGGTCTGCCTAAAAGCTTAGCAATATTTATTAAATAATAATAAAATAACAGCTGTCCATCCTTGTCGATGAGGACCGCCGACATCATCCTTGTCGATGAGGACCGCCGACATCATCCTTGTCGATGAGGACCGCCGACATCATCCTTGTCGATGAGGACCGCCGACATCATCCTTGTCGATGAGGACCGCCGACATCATCCTTGTCGATGAGGACCGCCGACATCATCCTTGTCGATGAGGACCGCCAACATCATCCTTGTCGATGAGGACCGCCGACATCATCCTTGTCGATGAGGACCACCGACATCATCCTTGTCGATGAGGACCACCGACATCATCCTTGTCACAGATTTCCCTGTTGGGTGTGGGTGCGCATGTGGCTGAACAGGCCAATGCGGGCACGAAAACATCTGCTACATATCGGGCACACGAGGTTTGTAGAAGGGGATGGTGTTCCCGCTGCTCGGGATTTCCGCGTTTCGCGTCTGTTCTGGGCTTTCACAACACGGTCGTCTTCACCGGCAGCTACACCCGATTTGACTGCGCTTCTCCAGTCAGATCTGTTTTGCGCAAGACATTCCCAGGTGTCGATGTCTATCTGGCAACTTTTTAGTGAGTCCTTTAGACCGTCTTTAAATCGTTTCTTTGGGCGCCCTCTCTCGCGCCATCCCTCTCTCAGCTCGCCGTAGAGAAGCTTCTTTGGGAGCCGCTCGTCTGACATACGGACGAGGTGTCCGGCCCATCCTAGTCGTGCTTTTTCTAGCAGTGCATGTATGCTGGGCATGTTAGCCCTCGAGAAAACCTCGATGTCAGTGACACGATCTTGCCATCGGATGTGGAATATTCGCCTCAGGCAACCTGTGTGGAAGTGGTTTAACCTCCTTGCATGTCCAGAGTATACAGTCCAGCTTTCGCAAGCGTATAGTAGGGTTGGAATGATGGTTGCACGGTAGACTTTCAATTTGGTCTTGACGCACAGCCTTTGGTAGAATGCGCTCGATGGTCTGGGCACGTCGTGGCATCAGCGTCAAGACCAAATTGAAAGATTTATTAAATAGGTCACTACATAATAGAGCTGGGCAAAGGGCGACTTTTGGTGGCAGAACCAGATGCAACTAGTGCCTCGGGGGACTTTCTCATGTAATAGTAACATTTTCCGTTGTTTTGACTGGGCATGGGGACGAATAGACTGGAAATGTTGTAATAATGGACACATAATGCATGAAGAGACAGTTATTCTAAAGCCGTCCAAAGCTTAACTTAACGTTTTTATAATGGTTTAGAAGACTCTGCAGATTCTGTAAACAACAAGTTTATTTCACATTTCGTTTCTCTAAAAGCTTTCTGCATACAATCTATTCTTACATGCATTAATTGTCCCTGTCTTCACTACTTCCTGTGGCAATGCATTCCTAGTATTCACCACTCTCTGACTAAACAAATATTTCCTAATATCTTATAAGGGACGGATGTCGAACGATTCTCTTAGGCTGCTGATTGTTAGGGAAGAGTTGAAATACAAGTGGGAGGAGTTTTGTATAGGGAAGTTTCGGGGAAACTTATCTCGAGGGTAACAGATGAGTGAATGCAGGTCACACTGGTGACGTGCTTGCGTTGCTTGGCAACCCTTACTTACAGCGATTTCCCTGGACCAGTGACAGACAAGCGAGAACGCGCCTTTCATTCCAGAGCGAAACCTGACCGGGGTAGGGCGAGGCTTCAAGAGTAACTGAAGCAACAGACGTTGACAGAGACCACCGACACAATGGGACGGGTCTGTGTACCATATGGGGGTTGTCTGTCTAGCACATGGGAGTTGTGTCTACAACATGGGAGTTGTCTGTCTACCACAAGGGGGTTATCTGTCTACCACATGGGAGTTGTCTGTCTACCACATGGGACTTGTATGTCTACCACATGGGAGTTGTCTGTCTACCACATAGGGGTTATCTGTCTACCACATGGGGGTTGTCTGTCTACCACATGGGGGTTGTCTGTTTAAGGTTCTGTCTGACCAGTACTAGTTCTCTGTCTTGCCCAGTTGTCTGTCTCTGTCCCAGTTGTCTGTCTCTGTCCCAGCTGTTTGTCTCTGAGCCAGTTGTCTGTCTCTGTCCCAGTTGTCTGTCTCTGTCCTAGTTGTCTGTCTCTGTCCCAGTTCTAAAGTTTTAGTGGAAGCATCTCTACTCTACCAGCACACATTCATGACAACATTACGACGCTCCCCACGTCAACTCCAACAAATCTACCTGGTACAGGTCCACAAAGTGTGTGCGGAGTCTCCTCAGGCTACCCTCGATGCTTTCAGTGATGTGTCTCCGACTGGCCCCAACATTGTTGGCGTTCTGTGTCAAGTCCATGGCACCATTACACTTGGTGGCCACCACAAACTGTTCTCGGGACTGCCTACATGTGTACACACAAACACAGACAAAAATCAATCTTCATATATCACAGAAAGGACACACATACCATAACACCACACCACTGACTTCTTCTTCTTCTTGGTTCTTAACCTCCCGCTACCAAACCATGAACGTTCTCAATCTCCCGCTGCCAAACCATGGACGTTCTCAATCTCCCGCTACCAAACCATGAACGTTCTCAACCTCCCGCTACCAAACCCTGAAAAAGACTTTGCAAGTAGCAGGATTTGAATGTATGTTTTTGATGTGGATATATGTAAATACGCCATTAAGATTTGGAAAATGGAAACTAAAGCGGAGAAACTTTGCAGAAATTTCCAAAGCAAAGATGAGCGAAGACCCTATGAACACCATAACAACACCAACACCCATCCCTACTGTACGCAAACCCACATGGAAGCAGCATATCCTTCCAGAGGTGGTAGAAAATATACCAGGTATTGGAAACAAGAGAAGCCAGACTGAACAAGAAAGGAGAGACATAACCCTGACGTACATAGCGGAAAACTACCCAAGCATAGACTGGACCCATGTATACACCGACGGTTCTGTAACTCACACAATGGAGGGGGAGGGGTATTCCTGAGCCTACCAAATGGTAGAAATATAACACTGTCAGTGGTAACTGGAAAATACTCAAGGAATTTCAGAGCGGAGGCAGAGGCACTGAAGGCTGCAGTAAAAGCAATGCTCACAGGCAAAAGCAATGAAAGCCAGATATTCCTATTTACAGATGCCCTGGCCGTTGTTACAGCACTAAAAAGGAAGAAAAATACTGAACTCAATTATTTAAGAGCAGTACTTTGTCAACTATGCCAGCAGTCCGCACCAAAACGAGTAGTGGTTCAGTGGGTTCCATCCCGCTGTAACATCCAAGGCAACGAGGTGGCAGATTGGCAGAAGAAAGTGTAAGACTACCACAACCAGATTCTAGTGTGACCTACGAAGAGTCCAAAAGGTTTATAAGGGCCAGATACATGGCCAAATGGGAAACAGAACATACTGGCTACACAACAAATTATGCCTATTACCAGTTGAACAGAAGAGAGCAGGTCGTAATCTTCAGACTCCGCACAGGCCACAACAGACTGAGGTACCATCTATTTAATAAACTGAAGATAGGTGGCACTGACGAATGTACCTATGGTACAGGGAAAATGACCGCTGAACATCTGCTGCAAAATTGCTCTACATACGAGGACCAGAGAAACACATGTGGCCATCACCAGTGGCACCACTAGACATGGCAGTGTCGACAGCCTCAGGATGACAGCTGCTTTCTTCGAACAAATTCAAGTTGACATCTGACAGCGTACGAAGAAGAAGAAGAAGAAGAAAGGTCGCCCAAGCTGTTCAAAATGTTAACCTGGTGAAATTCTAATTACTCACAAATAAAAATCTGTAATACTTTACTTTTGTAAACTGAAACTCCATCAATGCGACGTTCACTCTTCTCTTGACTGTCTCTCTGAGTGTCTCTCTGAACCGACTCTCAAAGCCATCACTCTGAATGTGTCTGTGTCTAAATCTGTGTCTCTCTCTAAATCTGTGTCTCTCTAAATCTCTCTTTGAATGAGTCTGAATGACTATCTGAAATGAAAAATGCCTCTCTAAATCTGTTGTCTGTCTCTCTGAATCGTCGCTCTTCAAAACGTGTCTCTGGAAATGCGTCGTTCTATCTCTAAATCTCTTTCGAAATGTCTTTTCTCGAAATCTCGTTTTGGAAATCCGTCGTTCACTCTCTAAATCTCTCTTGAAATGTTCCTCTCCAAATATCTATTTGAAAATGCGTCGTTCACTCTCGAAATCTCTAGTGAAATGTGTCGAGCTCCAAGTTTGCCTCGGTTTTTATAACCCCCCGGAATATTTTTCTACCGGTCCTACTTTAAAAATGGCATCCTAGGCGCCGATATGAATCCGCAACCTACCGCCGTACTTGTTCACGTAAGTGGTCAGGTCCTATAGAAAGTCCACCTCTAAATTTAAAGAAAATATAAAATTACGCTTGAGGCGTAATTCTAGAAAAAAATGCGAGCTGTCAATACAAAGACACATTTGTCTGGTAAGACCAAATGTGTCACGATACCCTTAGTGTTTTACTATTCATGCCTGAATATAATGGCTGCAAATGATTCTGATTTCTATCTCAGGCCATGAAACGGTTTGTCGGCCCCTGCTATAGACGACTTTGGTAATGTGACGAGTATATGCTGCACTTGGGACAGTGTCACAGGGATCAGAGGAAGTATCCGAGCAATGATTCCCAACCAAGGGGGAGGGGGTAATTGAATGCAGATTGTAACTATCTGAGATAAGGTGGCTAACCCAGAGGTCAGACAAAGTTTATCTCACTAATTTCGGACAAAGCCTGGTCTTGATCGTAATGCAACTTTTCATTGTCTGAAATCAGGTCAAGGTAAGGTTGATTAGGTAACGGACAGAAATTACTGTCTGTTATTATCGACTCTTATTATGTTTAGTTGATTACGGTTGTGTCAAAAGATGGACACGCTAACCTTACATGTTAAACTTAGGAATCATTCCAAGACTTCTAGCTAAAACTGTGGGAAGGGGATCCTTTTCTGATCGCTCAGAAGGAGGCGGAGGAGAAAGCAAAACCAGACCAAGCGGTTCTCAGGCTGCAGTTGGACGGTCGCTCGTCATATGTAAAGTGGGCCGGCGTGATACTGACCGAACCGCCCCTACTGTACCGTTGGTTTAGAGCATATGAGCCTAGCCCAGTACATCCTGTGTGAACGTGATCTTTATTTCACTTTACCTGAGGTATGTCGTCGGTGATGGTGTGTTTACTATGGATATTCCAGCTGTCCGTGTTGGCCAGAATTGGAAGAGATAGGATGTTGCTCTACCCAACCAGGACTATCACAGGGTGTGGGGTAGGGCTACTTTGGGAAATGTGTATGTAGCACCGGGCAATCTCATAACTGAGCGAGATACGGAAACATGTGTGTGTCTGGTCGAGAAACGTGTTATCATCACGCGGTTTCTCGTATACTCGCTGACGCATTCAGCGGACTCACCCCGTTCTCATACATTCACCGACTTGTAGAACAGCGTCACCCACGTTCTCATACATTCACCGACTTGTACAACAGCATCACCCATGTTCTCATACATTCACCGACTTGTAGAGCAGGGCCACTCATGTTCTCATACATTCACCGACTTGTAGAAAAGCGCCACCCATGTTCTCATAAATTCACCGACTTGTCCAACAGCGTAACCCATGCTCTCATTTATTCACCGACTTGTAGAACAGCGTCACCCCCGTTCTCATACATTCACCGACTTGTACAACAGCATCACCCATGTTCTCATACATTCACCGACTTGTAGAGCAGGGCCACTCATGTTCTCATACATTCACCGACTTGTACAACAGCGTCACCCATATTCTCATACATTCACCGACTTGTAGAAGAGCGTTACCCATGTTCTCATACATTCACCGACTTGTAGAAGAGCGTCACCCTTGTCCTCATACATTCACCGACTTGTACAACAGCGTCACCCATGTTCTCATACATTCACCGACTTGTAGAACAGAGCCACTCATGTTTTCATACATTCACCGTCTTGTAGAACAGCGTCACCCATGTTGTCATACATTCACCGACTTGTAGAATAGAGTCACTCATGTTGTCATACATTCACCGACTTGTACAACAGCGTCACCCATGTACTCATACATTCTTCGACTTGTAGAACAGAGCCACTCACGTTTCCAGCCATTTTCCGACGATATCCTCAGACTTGCCTTGCCCATACACGTCAGCTGTGTCCAGGAAGTTACCGCCCCACTCAACGAACCGGTTCAGGATCTCGTGTGACTGCTCCTCGTCACATTGTCCAGGTATGCCCCACTGAGAAAGTGAGACAAGTCACACACGTTAGATCAATCATACTGTCGTGTGGTGTCCACAAGAAACAACACAGCCTACAAGGATGGTCAGACATTGTTGCACACACACACACACACACACACACACAAACACACACTCACACACACACACATACACACACACACATACACATACACACCCTAACAGACGCATACACACACACACATACCACTCTGTCAAATCAAATGTGGACTATTTATCCTCTCTTCCACCACATACCACCCCCCCACCCCCTCTCTCACTATGAGTAACACAATCTACCACGGACCCAACAGACATCACTATGAGTAACACAATCTACCACGGACCCACCAGACCTCACGATGTGTAACACAATCTACCACAGACCCACCAGACCTCACGATGTGTAACAGAATCTACCACTGACCCACCAGACCTCACTATATGTAACACAATCTACCACTGACCCACCAGACCTCACTATGTGTAACACAATCTACCACTGACCCACCAGACCTCACTATGTGTAACACAATCTACCACTGACCCACCAGACGTCACGGTCTGTGACACAATCTACCACTGACCCACCAGACGTCACGATCTGTGACACAGTCTACCACTGACCCACCAAAGTCCTCGCTGTGACGCGGTCTAGCACTGAATCAACAAACGTCAGGAAATGTCACATTGGATCAGTGGTAAGACCATTGGAGGAGACAACTGGAGGTAACTCGGTATACAGTCACTCTGGTCTTACCTCCTGTGAGACCAGGAGCCGCTTGAAACTTGCGGGACTCGATCGCCCACCGTTTCTGTCTCAGTTGGTAAGAGTGGTATTACCAGAACTTATGTAATTGACAATAGAATGATACATTACGTTAGTGCACACTACACACTTCGTCTGTTTGTAGTTAAAGTATGAGTGTGTGCTCTGGTCTAATCGGCTCTATCAGTTGCAGGCTTCACTACAATCATGTCAGCTCGCTACTAAACACCCATAGCCGGTGACAGGTAAGGGTCTCTTGTCGTTAGAATGGCTATTTCAATGTCTGCAGGTTAATTTCGTCGACAATTCAGTCTGTTCGAACACCATCTATAGCATCACTCCGGACGGATATCACAATAGCGAGGCCTGACTGCCCATCGACAACAGTCTGACTAGTGTAGTTCTTCCCTCAGAAATATTCGAGTACAACTTCGAATCGCTCGACACTTCCTCTGTGGGAAACCATTTAAGTCCTTGAGTTGTGCCAGTCTGTCAAATCCATGCCCAAACTAACAACCCAGCTTCGATTGTTAACACCAGGTCACTGTTAGACGGGTGAAAGGGACGTTACGGAATACCTGTCAGCAGAATCCCCAAGAACACATCCACACTCTCCACCTGTCCAACAGAATCGCCAAGAACACTTCCCCACTCTCCACCTGTCCAACAGAATCGCCAAGAACACCTCCGCACTCTCCACCTGTCCAACAGAATCGCCAAGAACACCTCCACACTCTCCACCTGTCTAACATAATCACCAAGAACACCTCCTCCCTCTCCACCTGACCAGCAGAAACACGCCCTGTCTGCTCACACGCAGATCAGTGAAAGGAGAGTACAGACAGAGGCTTGAAATGAGAGCCGTAATATATCTGGGCGTACAATAGTTGATGGGTCAAATTGCCTTGATCGTATAGTACATTACTTGTAACATGTTACTCAGCAAACACAATAACAGAACCACTGCACCAAAGAGAGCACGTCATAAGAGGAGATTACCTGTGTGACATGGCATAACACCAGAAATGGTTGGGTGGTTTGTTAAGAGCAGCATAGATGGCGCCTAACAGGCTGCGGTTCTAATTTTTTCTAGTGTTTGTCTACTAAGACGGAATCCCACATCGGTTAACTACCCTCCGAGGCACCTGTTCCAACTCATAGAAGTAATACGCTGCTCGAGCCTAGCACGCTAAGCTGCGTATCCTCCTCCCTCTACATCAGCTCCCGCGAGAACTCAGACCTAGGCAGAGGCATCTACATCACAAAGCCGACTAAGACGAGGATTAAGATTTCATGGCGTTTCACAATTTACTGCTCTTAGCAAATGGCGTCATATTACACAGCTAACAAATGACTCACTTAACATAATGAAGTTACACAGCCAACCACTGACTCACTTAACATAATAAAGCCACACAGCTGACCACTGACTCACTTAACATAATAAAGCCACACAGCTGACCACTGAGTCATTTAACATAATAAAGCCACACAGCTGACCACTGACTCACTTAACATAATAAAGCCACACAGCTGACCACTGAGTCACTTAACATAATGAAGCCACACAGCTGACCACTGACTGGAAAAACATCATATTGTCGCACAACTTACCGCCGACTCGCCAAATGTCATGCAGCCCAGGTTGATGTTTGACACCTTCAGACCCGACCGGCCCAGGAAGTTGTAGGTCACCTTCCTATCTTCAGACACCGAGGTAGTCATTTCTGTAAAACACCGAACGTATTGGTGAGGTCAAACGTAGACAAACAAGTTCACCCTTGACCTACTAATTAGTCTATGTTGTTGGTGCTAGTGACGTAACTATGACGTAAGGGCTATTGAGTGCACATTGTTTGCAAAAGGGGGGGGGGGGACTCATTTTGTTACGGGCTACACCACCAACATTGTGTGGAGGAGAGCTTTCCCTGGCTACACCACCAACATTGTGTAGAAGAGCGCTTCCCATGGCTACACCACCAACATTGTGTGGAGGAGAGCTTCTTCTAGCTACACCACCAACATTGTGTGGAGGAGAGCTTTCAATGGCTACACCACCAACATTGTGTTGAGAGATAGCTTGCCATGTCTACACTACCAAGATTGTGTTAGGAGAGAGCGTTTCATGGCTACACCACCAACATATCAGCTTGATGAATGTTTATTGCTTCATTTTATTTGTTGTGGGCCAATAGTTGAATTACGTGTGCTGCTCCATAAGCTACCTTCTGAGACCTGCTCCATTGAATCGTCTGGGGGACAATGGTGGAGTGTGGGAGTGGGAGGCAGGTCCAACATCTACAAGCAGCTGATAATTTGTCCTACCTTGGCAGCCCCTTCACCAGAGAAGGGCATATAGACTTATGGTCCACATCAGGCATGCCAAGTGAGGCGTTGCTTTCAAGTAATTGCTTGGGGTCGACGTGAAATCGCTGCTGCTACCAGAATCAAGCTACCATCCTTCTGTTTGTCAGGGAATCATGGACAATAGAAACCAGAAAAGCTTGAACATAACCCCGTCACTCTGTTAGGACGCTGCCCCTAATCAAGTGGCATGTTTGGATACTAGCTTCTGAAAGTGTCAAGTCGGCAAGCTCTCGGGCATCCATTTACTGCTGGCAACAGCTCAAGTCAGTTGGACTGAAAATGTTACTTGCATGCTCGAACAACACTTCCTAAAGCAACTGCAGTCTGGTGATCCGAGAACAGACAGCCATCAATGGGGCAGAGGAAACGCTACAGACAGCCATCAATGGGGCAGAGGAAACGCTACAGAGAGCCATCAATGAGACAGAGGAAACACTACAGACAGCCATCAATGGGACAGAGGAAACGCTACAGACAGCCATCAATGGGACAGAGGAAACGCTACAGACAGCCATCAGTGGGGCAGAGGAAACGCTACAAGCAGCCATGAATGGGACAGAGGAAACGCTACAGACAGTCATCAATGGGACAGAGGAAACGATACAGAAGGGTCTCTGAACAATCTCAATACAGATGCCACTTCCTGTGAGATGCTTACACAGGAATACTCCACCTAGCGCGCTACCATCACACAAGGTGCTTACATCGCAGAGTAGAACATCATATATTTGCTAAATGAGGGCCTCCTCAGTTCAAGGCCAAGATATAGGTAGTCCCAAAGCAGACACTAACATCGGGGATGAAATGGTAGAGCCTTAGTTCAACTATGCCACAGTTTTGAGAGGAGGGTTGACAGTTTCCTTCCTGGCTGCCTTTGTCCTAACCTGGCCGTCAGTCAGGTATCCATTTAAAGTTAGGAACTGAAATACACACCATAAAACAGACTGGGTACCGACTCGAACCCCGTGTGTTTCGCGCCAACATAAGACCAAACAGAGAAACACTCAGACCTCACACAAGCAATACAGCCCGTGTCTGATGAAATCCACATGTTCAAATGAGATGGGGCATCTGCTATTAATATTATTGTTAATAATACAGTTCTAAGCAGAGGAACCTTCCAAATAATCTAAATTGTAAGAAAATATGTCACGAACTTTGAGAAAGCGACTGTCAGCTAAATTATCCCCCATTGCGCGTGGAGGTGTCAATCACTCCGACCTCCGTATCTGTCCAGTTTAAAACGATGTGATAAGCTAACAACAGTGGATGTCTGCATGAGATGAACATCTTTAATCGTTTCATATAATCATTGACACAATTACTAGTCTAAGAGTCCAGTCAGCGTTGCTTACCCGAATATCGAGGTGGTCCAGCGGCAAGTCGACTTGACTAACAATCCTTATTCACCAGCGAGGACAAGGAACAAATGTTCGCTGAGAAACAAAGTGTATGAACGCTTAAATGCAACAACAACAAAATATATATCAATATATCCCAGTTGATAACAGCTCTCGTGCCCTGGTTATATGGTCCTGTTGATCAGACAACACTAGAGCGTGTAGGGAAGTTGCTACAAGTGTACTTGTTAGTCACGGTGTGTACACACTGTGTCATGTTGCACGTCCTTGTACACCCATTAACATGAATCGCCGCATCGTTCTCTGGTACCGCAGCAGATAATCAACACACTTGTAACTTCCAGCAGACGCTTGTTGTGACTCAACAAAGTTGTACCAGCTAATGTGATGACTAAACAGTGTTGTACCAGCTAATGTAATGTCTCAACACATCTTGTACCAGCTAATGTAATGACTCAACAATGGTGTACCAGCTAATGTAATGACTCAACAATGTTGTACCAGATAATGTCATGACTCCATACATCGTGTATCACTCTGCTGTCGCTGACCATACATATATTGTCTCTGTTCGAGTATGCACACGTTCCGTGTTCCCTATAAACTATCTCCACTGTAGGGTGTCTTCTGTACATCCAGACGTGCAGCCTGACAGTAGACACAAGAGGTTGGTTGCAATAGAGCTCCGACATCCTCTGTCTATTGCCTCTAAGGTACACTCCGACAGACCATTGTCAGTCCATCTCTTGATGTTGTCTTCCCACTAACAGCGCTCTCTTTCTCTTGCCCGGTTACTGTCCAACTTTCCCTCCAGCATTGTTTTAAGCAGAGGGTCAGTCTCTTTATATGTCCAACATTTTATCTGCCTCATTTGTGTACTCCGAATTATCTCTCATCCCATTCACAATCTCTTCACGACCTACTTATTCGTTCGCTTGTTCCTTCCGTGGGATGCGGCCACAGGTTCATTTAACGCGGAGTAGCGTTTGATCGCTGCCTGTCATATCAGTAACGAGTGGACGAATCAATACAAAGATGTGCAGTCGAGGATTGGCAGCTCTCAAGACTATTGTAGCTCATCATCACCTGGTTGATCAGTCCGAAGACTGGTTGTAAGGTTGTCTGGACATGTCTCCATTGGACCTTAACTGGTTGATCAGTCCGAAGACTGGTTGTAAGGTTGTCTGGACGTGTCTCCATTGGACCTTAACTGGTTGATCAGTCCGAAGACTGGTTGTAAGGTTGTCTGGACATGTCTCCATTGGACCATAACATCTGCATATCTCTTCATGTCAACACAAATTCGTACTTGAATGTCCCTACATGCCTGAGGTAAGTTTTGGTCGTCACTTCTTTATGTCCCCTGAATCTTGCCCTCTAGCATCTTCTGTAGAAGACCTTCATGTAGTACTTTGTGTCGCGCCTAACTCAACCTTCGCTTTGGCGGTTCCATTTTCAATGTTTGTCTTTGCGCGTCTACCTCCGTGAAAACATTGCCATTAGATCTTTTTTTCTGACCAACTCAATATTTCCATTCTACAGTTGAACCACATTTGGAACGATTCAAAGAGTTGGCATCCCTAATTGCTAGAGTTCATGCAGTCGCAAAAAGTGCAGTGGTAGTGGTAGTGGTAGTGGTAGTGGTGGTGGTAGTGGTAGTGGTAGTGGTAGTGGTAGTGGCAGTGGTAGTGGTAGTGGTAGTGGTGGTGGTAGTGGTAGTGGTGGTGGTAGTGGTAGTGGTAGTGGCAGTGGTAGTGGTAGCGGTAGTGGTGGCAAAAAAATTTATAAGACTCAAGTACGCACAAAGTCTTGTCAATAATACAACAATGGGTGGAAGAAAAATGTCACACTTACCAGTCAGATGATTGGAAAAGCTGTCTATGGTACTAACACTCTAACCACTAGCTACTCCTCTATTCCTAACTACACACACGAGTTATATATAACTGCGACACTTGTGTTAAACATGCAAATCAAGATCTATAGCTACACACGCACTATATTTATAAATCTACCACGACTATCCTGGTCACGGCACCAAAATAATAATAACGTGTAGCAGATCCTCTATTTCTTTGCCCTGGCCGTGATCTAACTTAGAACATTTTCACACTCATCCACATCATCATGACCATACTCAGTAAATGACATATCAAACAGCAGGTGGCATATTTATTATATCATACTCATATCATACAATGAGTAGAGAAATTACAAACACAATATAATACATATCTTAACTAAACATTCTACTAAAACGGGAATTATAAGCATTAGCTATTGATGGAATTCCCAACTAACTAAAAACCCAGTTCTATTGCCTTGCAATTACATCACACACATATCGCCTTAACTGCGTCATCAAAACACCTTATCAAATACTCTTCCTCACTGAAATCCCCTCAGGCGGGCGATCTCGACATAATTCGTTCACAATGTGTCCTTGCTTACAAACACACTTTCACATTATCTATTAATGCAAAACTCACACACCTATTTGAGCGATCCTGTTCTATCACTAAACATTCGTCCAACCGTCAATCAATCGCTCCTCTATCTAAGTCGGTGAGTTAAACATACTATCCACATTCAGTCTCTCTCTCTCCTCCATACAGCCACTCTCTCTCTCCAGCCTGTCTCTCTCTCCAGCCTCTCTCTATCTAGCCTCTCCATCTCTCATCCAGCCCCCGAGCTAAACTTTGTCTCGAGTTATATATCCTCAAGCAAGACCAGAGCTTGACCAATCGATCTCAGGTATGGTCATCTTCAATTCCAATTGGAACGAAACACTTTGCACACCTGTCACTCATTCTCTCGCAGCAAGCCCCTTTGCCAATTTCGTCTGTCAATCAATCTCCCCCTACCAAAATCGGAAGGCCAGTGGTCAGTTTCTACCTGTCCACATTCCTTAACCCAACTCTGTTCTCCTTTGCTGAGACAGTGAGTGACCTTGACATGCATTCATGTAGCTTTAAGCTTTAACATGTTCAGGCATCCTAAACTCCCCTTGCTCCGGCGGGAACTGTTACAGTGGTAGTGGAAGTGGCAGGGGTAGTGGTAGTGGTGGTGGTAGTGGTAGTGGTGGTGGTAGTGGTAGTGGAAGTGGCAGTGCCAGGGGTAGTGGTAGTGGTGGTGGTAGTGGTAGTGGTAGTGGTGGTGGTAGTGGTAGTGGTAGGGGTGGGGGTAGTGGTAGTGGTGGTGGTAGTGGTAGTGGTGGTGGTAGTGGTGGTGGTAGTGGTAGTGGTAGTGGTGGTGGTAGTGGCAGTGGTGGTGGTAGTGGTGGTGGTAGTGGTAGTGGTAGTGGTGGTGATAGTGGTGGTGGTAGTGGTAGTGGTAGTGGTAGTGGTGGTGGTAGTGGTGGTGGTAGTGGTAGTGGTGGTGGTAGTGGTAGTGACAGTAGTGGTAGTGGTAGTGGTAGTGGTGGTGGTAGTGGTGGTGGTAGTGGTAGTGGTAGTGGTAGTGGTAGTGACAGTAGTGGTAGTGGTAGTGGTAGTGGTGGTGGTAGTGATCATGCTTGTCCTCAGTTCTATCCTGATATCTCTTGAGGTCATTCACTTCTGACTTTCTCTGCAGGTATTTGTTGTCATTGTACTTCTTGCCTTAATGTCTGTCTCATTGTGGGCCTCTTCTCTGATGGTTGGACCTAAACATGTCAACTTCTGTACTCTATAGAGCATTTCTCCATTGGTGATTATATTCCATTGTATATCTTTCTTGTCTTATGCCGAATTATTTGTCTTCAATGTGTCTATTATCATGCAATATTCTTTGACTGTGCTGTATTTTTTTTCTTCCGTTAAAATGTTTGTATTTCTTTATTTTCATGGCAGAGGTGCGCCTCTTTTCGCTCCGGGCCGCATCTTTTTATGTGATATTAGGACGCCTTAACCAGTGATTGGATGCGTATGTGCGTCTGTATGTACCTATGCTAGTTTTTGCGCTATCAGCGGTCAATTCAACCAAAGTTCAATGAAGGTCCCACCACGAGGACGCGAGTGAAAATTGTGTAAGAGTGTGATTGTTGGACAGAGTGGGAGGTAAGAAGAAAACTTGTGCTGAGAAAAGTATGATCTTCTAAGATGTAAGACGCTGCTATTGGTCCTAACACTATCGTTTGGTCAGCAACAAATTTGATGGCATTGTGACAGTTCCAGCTGGAGCATGGGCGTTTAGGGCAGGGGAGACTAGACTTACGACTCTCAGAAACGAAGGTTGCCTGAATGCGTTGGACGAACGCTGGTCACGCCAGGGTCAATCACCATTTCGACACTAGGTCGACAAAGAAAACGAGGGGTTTAGGTAGAAGACTTTGTCTGTAAAGATGTTGGTGACAGTCTGATGCTGCCGCGACCGGCTACCACATTTAGAGTGGCAGTGGCTCGTGGATAGTCAACCAATAACATTTACTTGGGGGTAGTTCCAAATTGGAGTGATGGCTAGGTCGACAGCCAACAGAAGACCATTAGACAACCCTGTTGTTGATTAAGACTATAAAATACTATGCAAAGACAAACGCAGAAGACTGGCATGGAGTCTGCCAGGAGGGCTGAGATGCTGTCAGGAGGGCTGAGAGGCTGCCAGTAGGGCTGAGAGGCTGTCAGGAGGGCAGAGAGGCTGTCAGGAGGGCAGAGAGGATGTCGGGAGGGCTGAGAGGCTGTCAGGAGGGCTGAGAAGCTGTCAGGAAGGCTGAGAGACTGTCAGGAGGGCTGAGAAGCTGTCAGGAGGGCTGAGAGGCTGTCAGGAGAGCTGAGAGGCTGACAAGAGGTCTGAGAGTGAGTGAGTTGCAGGGCGGTTGTCTCATCATACACCTCGAGTTTTAGCCAGTCGCGCTCAATAAATGTTTTTGATGGATTAACTTGTGAACTGTAAGAAATCTGCATTTGTGTTGTACGTGCTAGACACCTTGTGAACTGTAATAGATCTGCAGGTGTGTTGTACGTGCTAGACACCTTGTGAACTGTAAGAGATCTGCAGGTGTGTTGTACGTGCTAGACACCTTGTGAACTGTAAGAAATCTGCAAGTGTGTTGTACGAGCTAGACACCTTGTCAACGATGTATGTTCGGAATTGTTACATGAGTGCACAGAACGCCTGAATACGTGATCTGATTATGTGTTAGCCTACTGATTCGCCTGAGTACGTAATATGATGGCGATCACCAGTTTGTTGACTATTTGTTGAGTGTGCAGATAAGGGAGTACAGTGGCAAGAATACTGGCTAATTAGATTTCTCGAGGAAACAATACAAACTAGTTCTTACAACCTCCTGTTGTGGCTTAATAGATATATTGTGGTTATTTAGTTTAGATGTACTTTGCTTTTTGTTGATATTGTGCAATGATTATTCTTGTAATAGAAGATATTGTTTTGTTTGATGGTCAGGATAGTTGTCACTGTGTTTGACTTTGTTGAAGTCATGTCGTGGTATAGACAACATGTCGTAACTCTTTAGATAAGTAAACTACTCAACTAAACCTAGACTCTACCACATGTCGTAACTCTTTAGATAAGTAAACTACTCAACTAAACCTAGATTCTACCACAACATTAACTGTCCTACCACTGACTTTGACATCGCTTACAATTAGTTCCATCACTTTCTCAGAATACGCGTCTTAGAGACTTAATAAAACCTAGCAACTCTGTCGCATCTGTCTCCTTGAAACTGAATATGGTAGTCCTTTTTTGATTGAATAATCGCCCTTTGAACTATTGATGTCGACCTAATTGTTGGAACATCTGAGAAAGTTTGCTCCAAGGCCCCCGGTCAAAGACTTTTCGCAACCAATGAAGCAGAGAAATAGTATTTGCTCTTGATGGAACATTTGTCCGTGATAATCCGCAACGACGACATCCAGCCTGGCCTTGCCAAATCAAAACGAGTTATCTTTCAGCACTTCTTCTGTTATTGATTCTCTCCTAAATTATCTTTAATATACATTTAGATGCACGTGGCATTAAGCGTATCGGTCCGAATAGGCCGCTTACTATTTGCATTCGATTTTTTTAGCAAAGGAATTATTATTGAAAGTGTGTGTTCCTTCGGCCATATCCCGCTGTTGTACATTTCATTAACATGATGAAACATTTAAAATAAAAAGTTTCTCCCTCTGTTTTATGAGCTCGGTAGACATCTCATCTATCCCTGTGCCATGTTTTCTGGATTGAATAAAATGTATTAAATTCTTATTTGGTAACACGTAAAAACCCTCTTTTGTCAAAGATGTGCCATTTAATTGATACAGGCCGCCATGTTCATACATTTCCATAACATATTCTATTCATCTCTCTTGTTTGTTCTCTGGGTCTACTACTGGTTTCCCATTTATAGACATCGGTGATTATTTTCAATTAATTTTAGGAAAGGACTGGTTTCCTTTCTTATCTGCCCTGTTCTAATTTCAGTCTTCTGTCCATATCTTCCTCGCATCCTTTGATCAACCATCTTACAATCTCGATCTAATTCATTCTTTCATACTTGTCAATGCCATGCTCTGTTTCATTGTTCTTCTCCTTACCTCTTTCCTCCATTTTGTTCAGCATTTCGGTAGTTACACATCGGTTTTAGTTGTGTATTTTGCACTTACCAAATGTTATCTCTTTAACCTCTTTTACGACCTCTTTTATATTCTTTTAATATCTCTAGAGAGTTGTTGTTTTCCTAAAGTATCGCTCACAGAATTTTGAAAGTTAACTTTTTTCTTCATCCCGCTAAAAGCCTTTAACTTCCACTTTGTTAGTGTTTGTGATTTCCTGGTCTCTTCCATCGTTGTTGGCATTTCATAATACATAAATAATTAAGAGTACAAGCATCCACACAAAGGTAGGCATTATTTGATTTTGTTTCTATATCTTGTTTTCACTATGATACAATTTACTTGATATCTCCACATATTCCGGGACTTTAATCGAAGCTTTCTGTACATAAAAGACCAACAATGCATACGTTTATTCTACTAATCTTTTTCATCCTCTCTTCCGTTTTTCACTTCTATGCTGGGTAAGTCCCAGCGTATACCAGTTCTCTATAGTACATTTTAAAATCAATGAATATATATATACAAATAATTGTAGCAATAGGGTACACTAACCTGCTAACATGTAGCGAACATATTTTCTATTGCCCAACTCTTCCGCATCCTGACTTCCTGTTTAGGCAATATGTGGGCTTCTATCGTATGACGATTAGCTGCTACTGTTGGAGGAGGTAGTTTCTCCTCTACTACAGCAACAACTGCTATCTCTAACTTCTCTGCCTCGCTTTTCGCGAGCTGCACTACAGCTTGCACTTCTACTTGACCTACGTCAGCTGTTTATTTCTGTTTATTTCTCTTCTTATCTCGTTCTGAGGCTGTTTCTTCTTTGCTCTCACTACCCGCTGGTTGTCTCCACTCGAGGGTATCTACCTTCCTCGCTGTACAGCTTGCAGTGACTCTTCGCAGTAGGAGCCACCGTCACCGACCCGATGCTAGGCCACAAGTTCGTCCGGCGAGGGTTGGCTGTCTTGTGTCACCTGACCCAGTATTTCTCTGTTCTCTCCTCTCATCCCTCTCAGATAACTTGAACCATCTCGTTAGAAACGACCAGTTAATGATGTCTCAGTCTTAGTCGACCTGTACTTCTACAGGGACAGATGTCCCAGTGCAGGTCCCACTTAGTCGACCTGTACTTCTACAGGGGCAGATGCCTCTGTGCAGGTCCCAGCTCTAGTATGAGCTGGCATTAGCCGGGAGATGGATTTCCTGCTTAGCGGGCTGGGCTCGAGCAGCTTAATACTCCTCTGTGTTGGGACAAGCGCTTAACGAGGGTGGTTAACCTATGTGCGATTCCATTTTAATAGATTCAAGCACTAAAGCAAAGTAGATCTGCAGCCTGTTAGGCGCCATCTACGCCGGTGTTATGCCATGTCACACCTCGCTTCGTTACGCGATTTGCGCCAAATCTCTCGTTTCTTATTGGTCAGTCACGTAAATCGCTATGCTTTCCCAGAACTCCTGCCTAGCTGCGTCATGGAGGCTCAGACTTCCGGGGCCAGTTTTGGGCGGGAAAAGTTGAACGGTATGGAATAACGCATGTACACACAATCCGTCTAGCGTGCAGAATCAGGAGCTGGGTTATGCCATTCCCAAAATCGTTCAAACATTTAAAGTCAGCGGCTGGATTATTTTTTATTAGAATGTTTGCAACATCTCGTGCTGTCATCGTTGACCTTGTCATGTCAGATGGCGGAGTGTATATCAAACACTGCTTTTGACTGACACTACCGGTTTTCAAAGAATCCTGAACCCACGTGTTTCCAGCGCAGTACCCATAGCATCGTTGATGATGGGAGAGTTGGTTGAAGGTGGGGGAGTTGTTTTAAGATGGGAGAGTTGGTTGAAGATGGGAGAGTTGGTTGAAGATAGGAGAGTTGGTTGAAGATAGGAGAGTTGGTTGAAGATGGGAGAGTTGGTTGAAGATGGGAGAGTTGGTTGAAGATGGGAGAGTTGGTTGAAGATGGGAGAGTTGGTTGAAGATGGGAGAGTTGGTTGAAGATGGGAGAGTTGGTTGAAGATGGGAGAGTTGGTTGAAGATGGGAGAGTTGGTTGAAGATGGGAGAGTTGGTTGAAGGTGGGAGAGTTGTTTCTTCTTCTTCTTCTTCTTCGTACGCTGTCAAACATCAACTTTAATTTTTTCGAAAAAAGCAGCGGTCATCCTGAGGCTGCCGACACTGCCATAGAGCTTGTCTAGTGTTGCCACTGGTGATGGCCACATCTGCTTTCTCTGGTCCTCGTATGTCGGGCAGTTTTGAAACAGATGCTCAGCGGTCATTTTATCGGTACCACACGGGCATTCGTCAGTGCCACCTATTTTCAATTTATTGAATAGGTGGTACCTTAGTCTATTGTGGCCAGTGCGAAGTCTGAAGACCACGACCTGCTCTCTTCTGTTCAACTGGTAATATGCATCTTTTTTGGTGTAGCCAGTATGTTCGGTTTCCCATTTGGTCATGTATCTGGCTTTAATAAGCCGTTTTGACTCTTCGTACGTCATACTAGTATCTGTTTGTGGTAGTCTTGCACCTTCTTTTGCCAGTCTGTCTGCCTTGGATGTTGCATTGGGATGGAACCCACTGTACCACTACCCTTTTTGGTGCGGACTGCTGGCATAGTTGACACAGTGCTGCTCTTAAATGATTAAATTCAGTGTTTTTCTGGCTTTTTAGTGCTGTGACTACGGCCAAGGTATCTGTAAGCAGGACTATATGGCTTTCATTCCTTTTACCTGTCACAATTTCTTACACTGCCGCCCTCAGTGCCTCTGCCTCCGTTCTGAAATTGCTTGTGTATTTTCCAGTAGCGAATGACAGTGTTATTTTTCTGCCATTTGGTAGGTTCAGAAATGCTCCTGCCCCTCCGTTCTGTGTTATGTTTGTTACAGAACCGTCGGTGTACGCATGGGTCCAGTCCATGCTTGGTAGTTTTTCATTATGTAGCTCAGGGTAGTATCTCTTCTTTCTTTTTCAGTCTGGCTGTTTTTGTTTCCAATACCTGGTATATTTTCTACCACCTCTGGATATATATGCTGCCTCCAGGTAGGTTTCCGTACAGTAGGGATGGGCTTTGGTGTTGTTAGTGCGTTCGTGGGGTCTTCTTTGCTTTGGCTATTTCTGCAAAGTTTCCCCGCTGGAGTTTTCCATTTCCGAAATTATTTAGTCTCTGGTGCATCGGATGGTCTGTCAGTCTTCTGAGTTTCTCTGATTGCTGCTGGGCTCTGCAGTCTCTTCTGTCGGTCATGTATTGCAGTTTTGTAATCTTTTCAAGTTCTACAATTGACGTTGACTTCATGCCTCCTGTTATAACTCTCATGGCTTGGTTTTGGAGTTTGCTAATTTTATCGAAGTTCGCCTTTGCTGCTGTTGTCCATGCCGCAATGCCATAATCGAGAACTGGTCTCACTCTTCCAGTGTACAGTTTCTTTAGGATACTTTCGTCTGCTCCCCAGCTTGTGCCAGCAAGTTTCCTCATGATTGCCATTCTTTCTCTCGCTCTCATTCGGTTTATCTCGATCTGACTTTTCCATGTCATGCGCTAATCAAATGTGACTCCCAGGTTGTCGTTTGGCTGCAGGTATTTGACGTTAAGACTTAATTTGGTGTTTTGGGGTTTGTTTGATAGCGAGAATATTGTACATGTCGTTTTTTTCTCGTTTATTTTGACCAGCCATGAGTTCGCCCCCTCTTCCAGCGATGTTAGGGCCTGCTGCATCAGATTTCTTGCTATGGTGAGATTCTTTTCAGAGGTCCACATAGCCAGATCGTCTGCAAACATTGACCTATGGACTCTTCTTGGTATATTCACTGTTATGTCATTTATATACACCAGGAAGAGTGTGGGTGGCAGTACCTCCCCCCCCTCCCCCTTAGGGTACTCCATGCTCAAGTGTCACCTTTTTGCTCATCTGCCCTTGTACTTGAACTCTGGCCATTCTGTTTTTGAGGTAGTGACTTATCCATTTGTACATTTCCCTACAATCTTCACTTCTTCTTAGCTTGACTCTTTCTAGACTTTGTCAAATGCCTTTTCCAGGTCCACCCAGACCGCTACTGTGTGTTTTTGCTCCTGGTAGGCATCTTCTATTTCCTGGACTATGAGGATGACCTGATCCTCACTGGATCTGTGCTTTCTAAAGTCGGCTTGCTGTGGAATTAGTATGCGTTTTTCTTCCAGATGCCACATCAGTCTGGTGTTTATCATACGTTCTATCAGTTTGCCGACACAGCTCAGTAGGCTGATAGGCCTGTATCCATTTGGATCCGTTTTATCTTTTCTTTTCTTTGGTACTGGTACAAGTACTGCATCTTTTCATGCCTGGGGTACAATTCCCCTTTTCCAGCTTCGGTTCAGGACCGATAGCAGTTTCCTCTTCGCTGTTTGGCCCAGCCCCATCAGCATTTCGTTTGTTATCCCGTCTTTTCCGGGAGATTTCCTTTTCTTTAGTGTTCTCATAGCCTCTTCCATTTCGCTCATTGTTAATTTGGCCATCATGTGCTCTTCAGGTGCCGTATTGATGTTGTCGTGCCCCTTTAGCTCTTCACTTATGTCTGTTTGCCTATCTGCAGGGACATATATGTGGTTTGCTCTGGCATAATGTTCAACAAAGGCGTTTGCTGCTTTTTTTCCAGTGAGCAAGTTTTCGCCCTGCTTGATGGTAATTTGTTTGTTTGATGGAGTTTCGTCATTCATGGCTCTGACTAGCTTCCATAGTTTGTTCCCTTCTTTGTCTAAATTGAGGCTTTCTGCATTGTTTTTCCAGCTTTCTCTTGCTGTTTGGTTTAGTGTGTATTTGTATTTCGCTGTGGCGGCTTTGAGGGTGATATTTGCCTCCATGGATTGTTCTCGCTCTGCCATGTTGCTAGCATTTGTGACTGCGTCTTCCGCTTTCTGCAAATCATCATTCCAATAGGGCTTATAATTTTTCCTTGCCCCTCTTGGGATGGTTTCAGTGTCAGCTTGCATTATTGCTTTGCTTAGGCTTTCCACCATGGGCTTCATTTTGTTGTTCCGTGTGTTGATGGTTTCACACAGCCCATCTGTAAGACTTGCAAATCTGTCCCAGTCGGCTCGTTTGTAATTCCAACGTGGGAGCGGTTTTGTTTCCTGTGGGCCTACTTCCATATCAACTTCTAGCCTAATTGGCCTGTGGTTGCTACCTGCCAATTGGTTTAGCACCTGGCGGTCTATTTTATTGTGAATGTCCACTATGGAAAAGGCCAAGTCTGGAGTAGAGGTGGTATGCCATGTTCTAGAATAGAAGCTAGGGCTATCCTCCGGCCTATTGATTAGATAGAGATTTGTATCTATCTCCCAATCTTCTACTTCGTCACCTCTGCTGTCTGTGTCCGAGTATCCCCATCTCTCCGAGTGGCTGTTGAAGTCTCCAACTACTATGCAGTTGGAGTCTTTGACTTCCATACTCGAGAGCGATAGGTCTTTATTTGGTGGTCCGTACAGGTTGAAGATGCGGATCTTTGTCTCTTGAGCCATTATGTCAACTCCTACAATTTCTGCTTGTCCATTGTGATTGACAGGTACCGCGCTACTCGGTGTGCAGTTTCTGGTCAGTATCAGGACCCCTCATTTGTGACCTTCTCTATCCAGACGGAAGGCCTGGTATCCTCTGATTGAGAATTTGTGGTTGTTGTTGAGGTGCGTTTCTTGGATACATGTCACGTCAATCTTACCTTCATGCAAGTGATGTGTTAGGGAAAGCTTTTTGTTAATGACTCCCTCTGCATTCCACTGTAGTATTTTGAGGGTCTTGAGTTTTTGGTTAATAGAAATTGCCCCATAGCCATGTGCCTCGACTCCACAACACATGGGTGGGTGACCACCAGTAGTCAAGGGTGGGCCCTTTCGAGGCGTGAGGCCTGGCACTCTCGCTGCCTGGCTGGATTCCACAGGATGAGCGCCATCCTTTTTCTGATCGGTTGTACTGTCATCATACTGCGATTTACGTTGCACTGTTTTGTTAAGCCTGTGGCCCAGTGCATCCGATTTCAACAGGCGTTTCTGTAGGAATGCCCTACTTAGCCTTTGGCTGTCCCCAGCCTATCTGCAAGGCAGCAGTTGTTTGTGATCAGAGTTGTCTCTCTTATTGAAGTTGTCTTACAGGACTGACGAGTCTTCATTACTCGTGTCTATAGGGTGCGGTGATGATATATGATATATGATATGGACTATGTACTGGTTTGTACTAACCCGGAAGAGAGGCAGTCCAGTGTGTCTGTATCCCAGGATCGTCACGTCCTGCCAGAAACGTAGCATATGCATGTGAGTGGGGTATCTCTTTGCTCACTTTATTTTCTCGGCACATCTTCAGTGATGGTACGCCTAGCATTCCCCGCCACCTGGGAGGTTGACACAGTAGGGCAGACTGCAATGTCCGCTAGCCTGCATCTCTTCTGCGTCCATTGGTATGGCTGATAGCGTACAGAGGTAGAGATCGAGGCAGAAGTGCATTTAACCAGGGGACAAGCCTGGTAATGTCAAGGAGATGTTGTTCGACTGGTGTGCGGACAAATCTCATGGTCAGGGGCTGAGTCTCGACAGTTCACAGTGAGGTGGCTGCTCTACTGTTTATGACACCCCGACCAAGAACTAAGTCTTCTGTTGGTGGTTTCGCACCTCATAGCCGTATGGGGTGAATATCGAGCAGCTACCCGCCTGCTTTGATCGGCGGACGGTAGAGACCTCTTTCTGCGGCTCGACCGGGTGGGGCTGAGGCACAAGCCCCAGGTCCTGACCATATCAAAGCTTCCCATAGCAGTGGTGCTGAAATTTTGCGCGGGATTCCGGCTTAGAGGCGTTCGGCCGTAATCCCTCACATGGTAGCCTCGCGCCATTGGCTTATCAGCCTAGTACGTGAACCAAATGTTGCGGCTCCTCTCGAATTGAGTAGGATTACCGAAGCAACGCCCTGTCATTAGTAGGGTAAAACTGACCTGTCTTCCGAGGGTCTATTTCCAGCTCTCGTTCACTGCTAGACCGCACGATTCAATAGAGGGCTTTAACTTGTCAATGACCAGGTGTCTGGAACCTGCGATTTCTGCAGGGTTAAAACAAGTTTACCATACCAGGCGCTTTTTTATTAAGAGGTTAAGAAATTGACCTGTCTTCCGTGGGTCTAATACCAGCACACGTTCACTATTAGACCCAACGAAAGTGCTCTCGATTTGACAGTCATTCTACAGTATTGGCGTGTTGAGTCAATTTAAGCCGCAGGCTCCACTCATGGTAGTGCCCTTCCGTCAATTCCTTTATCAAACACTGAATGCATACCAACCGAGCCACAGATAGCTTAGCCCAAGATTTCCGAGGGTCTAAATCCAGCACCCGTTCGATATTAGACCCAACGAAAGTGGTCTCGGCCTATCAGTCATTTCAGTGTTGGCCGTCTTGAGTCAAATTAAGCCGCAGGCTCCACTCCTGGTGGTGCCCTTCCGTCAATTCCTTTAAGTTTCAGCATTGCAACCATACTTACCCCGGAACCCAAACACTTTGGTTTCCCGGAGGCTGCCCGCAGAGTCATCGAAGCAACTCCTGCGGATCGCTAGTCGGCATCGTTTATGGTCAGAACTACGACGGTATCTGATCGTCTTCTCGCCTCTGACTTTCGTTCTTGATTAATGAAAACATTCTTGACAAATGCTTTCGCAGTAGCTCGTCTTGCGGCGATCCAAGAATTTCACCTCTAACGCCGCAATACGAATTTCCCCGTTTGTCCCTGTTAATCTTTACCTCCAGTTCCGAAAACCAACAAAATAGAACCGAGGTCCTATTCCATTATTCCATGCACCATTATTCAGGCAGCCGAGGCCTGCTTTGAACACTCTAATTTTTTAAAGTAAACGCGCCGGCCACCCGGGTCGCTCAGCAAAGAGCACCCGCGGGAGAGAGCCGGCAGACGGTAGGGCAGGAGACAACGGCAGTGAACCGGCGCGAACCGGACCGCCCGACTGCGCCTGAGATCCAACTACGAGCTTTTAACTGCAAAAACTTTAAAATACGCTATTGGAGCTGGAATTACCGCGGCTGCTGGCACCAGACTTGCCCTCCAATAGATCCTCGTTAAAGGGTTTAAAGTGTACTCATTCTAATTACGGGGCCTCAAAAGAGTCCCGTATTGTTATTTTTCGTCACTACCTCCCCGTGCCGGGAGTGGGTAAGTTGCGCGCCTGCTGCCTTCCTTGGATGTGGTAGCCGTTTCTCATGCTCCCTCTGGAATCGAACCCTGATTCTCCGTTACCCGTTTTAAACATGGTAGGCATGTCACGTACCATCGACATTTGATAGGGCAGACATTTGAAAGATGCGTCGCCGGCACATGAGGCCATGCGATCAGCACAAAGTTATCCAGAGTCACCAGTGGGGACGCCGCAACCCGGTGAGGGGAAACGACGATTGGTTTGGAACTAATAAAAGCGCTCTTTCCGCGAGGTTCGGAGCTTGGTAAGCATGTATTAGCTCTAGAATTGCCACAGTTATCCAAGTAGGATCCTGTCATCTAAGGAACCTCGACTGATTTAATGAGCCATTCGCGGTTTCACCGTGAGACAGTGTGAACTTAGACATGCATGGCTTAATCTTTGAGACAAGCATATAACTACTGCCAGGATCAACCAGATATCTGTCGGAGACGTTCGAACCACACACACCGGTCGGCGAAGGACGGGAGTGTAAAAAGCCTCACTAGGACGGCCGCAGGGACCGACTGACGGACGAACGGTTGTTCCGTCCCTCACTCCGTCGACCTAGGACCGCCTGACAGGGGCCCGTACACACACCAGACGACTGACCGACCGGGCTGGCTTGGGGAGGGATGGCAGCGCTCTGTGCAGAACGGATCCCCGGCGATGAATTTCACAGGGACTGGATACAATTTTTGCCTGCCGGCCTGCCCTTCTCCCGAGGGTTGGTCGGGCGAGGACAGGGTCTTTAGGCTGTATTCTTGTTTTCCATTTGCCGGTCACAAGCTCTTTGCGAGAGTCTGACCACCAGCGAGTCGAACTGTCGAGGTCTGCTATAAGCCTTCGAAAAAGCGCAACTGACTGTCAAAGTTTCTTGATACGGGCCACAGAAACGCACCTCTGCCAAGGGCACGACACCACAAACTGCGTTCCGCTACCTAGCCGGGGAGAGGCGGGCGAGCGTTTTGGTCAAGCCCACGCTATCACTCCGTCTGGCGGGACTGAGATTGCTGTACGATTACTTGGTTAAAGATGGGGGAGTTGGTTGAAGATGGGAGAGTTAGTTGAAGGAGGGACAGTTGCTTGAATATGGGAGAGTTGGTTGAATGTGGTAGAATTGGTTGATGGTGGGAAAGTTGGTTGAATATGGGAGAGTTGGTTGAATGTGGTAGAATTGTTTGATGGTGGAAAAGTTGGTTGAAAATGAGAGAGTTGGTTGAAGGAGGGACAGTTGGTTGAATATGGGAGAGTTGGTTGAATGTGGTAGAATTGGTTGATGGTGGGAGAGTAGATTTAAGGAGGGAGAGTTGGTTGAAGGGGAGAGCTGCTTGAAGATGAGAGAGTGGTTGAAGGGGAGATTATTTTGAAGATGGGAGAGTTGGTTGAAGGATGGAGAGTTGGTTAAAGGTGGAGGAAATAGAGGATTCTTACAAGGACAAAACAACACACAGTAGCGGTTTGGGTGGATTTAGAAAAGGCATTTGACAAGGTTTGGAAAGAGGGACTTAAAGTCAAACTACGAAGAAGTGAAGTTTGTGGGGAAATGTACAGATGGATCAGCCACTACCTCAAAAACAGAACAGCCAGAGTTCAAGTACAAGGGCAGTTGAGCAAAAAGGTGACACTTGAGCATGGAGTACACCACGGGGGAGTACTGTCACCCACACTCTTCCTGGTGTATATAAATAACATCACAGAGAATATACCAAGAAGAGTCCATAGCTCCCTGTTTGCAGACGATCTGGCTATGTGGACCTCTGAAAAGAATCTCACCATAGCAAGTAATCGGATGCAGCAGGCCCTAACATCGCTGAAGGAGTGGGCGAACTCATGGCTGGTAAAAATAAACTTGTACGATATTCTCGCTTTCAAACAAACCCCAAAACACAAAAATAAGTCTTAACGGCAAATATCTGCGGCCAAACGACAACCCAAACTACCTGGGATCCACATTTGATCGGCGCATGACTTGGAAAAGTAAGATCGAGAGAAACCGAATGATAGCCAGAGAAAGAATGGCAATCATGAGGAAACTAGCTGGCACAAGCTGGGGAGCAGACGAAAGTATACTAAAGAAACTGTACACTGGAAGAGTCAGACCAGTTCTCGAGTATGGCATTGACAACATGGACAACAGCAGCAAAGGCGAACTTCGATAAAATTTGAAAACTTCAAAACCAAGCCATGAGAGTTATAACAGGAGGCATGAAGTCAAAGCCAATTGTAGAACTTGAAAAGATTACAAAACTGCAATCCATGACCACCAGAAAAGACTGCAAAGCCCATCAGCAAGCAGAGAAACTCAGAAGACTGACTGACCACCCAATGCACCAGAGACTAAACAATTTCGGAAATTGGAAACTAAAGCGGAGAAACGTTGCAGAAATAGCCAAAGCAAAGATGAGCGCAGACCCTATGAACGTATTAACAACACCAAAGCCCATCCCTATTGTACGCAAACCTACCTGGAGGCAGCATATATTTCCAGAGGTGGTAGAAAATATACCAGGTATTGGAAACAAAAACAGCCAGACTGAAAAAGAAAAAAAGAGATACAACCCTGAAGTTCATAACGAAAAACTACCCAAGCATGGACTGGACCCATGCATACACCGACGGTTCTGTAACAAACACAACACAGAACGGAGGGGCATGGGTATTCCTGAGCCTACCAAATGGCAGAAAAATAACACTGTCATTTGCAACTGGAAAATACTCAATTAATTTGAGAGCGGAGGCAGAGGCACCTAGGGCTGCAGTAGAAGAAATGGTGACAGGCAAAAAAAATTTTAAGCCATATAGGCCTGATTACAGATACCCTGGCCGTAGTCACAGCACTAAAAAGCCAGAAAAATACTGAACTTAATGAATTAAGAGCAGTACTCTGTCAACTATGCCAGCAGGCCGCACCAAAAAGAGTAGTGGTGCAGTGGGTTCCATCTCACTGCAACATCCAAGGCAACGAGGAGGCAGACAGACTGGCAAAAGAAAGTGCAAAACTACCACAACCAGATACTAGTATGACATACGAAGAGTCAAAACGGCTTATTAGAGCTAGATACATGACCAAATGGGAAACCGAACATACTGGCTACACCAAAAACGATGCCTATTACCAGTTGAACAGAAGAGAGCAGGTCGTGGTCTTCAGACTTCGCACTGGCCATAACAGACTGAGGTACCACCTATTCAACAAATTGAAGATAGGTGGCACCGACGAATGCCCGTGCGGTACCGGCAAAATGACTGCTGAGCAGCTGCTGCAGAACTGCCCGACATACGAGGATCAGAGAGAGCAGATGTGGCCATCACCAGTGGCAACACTAGACAAGCTCTATGGCAGTGTCGACAGCCTCAGGTTGACGGCTGCTTTTTTCGAACAAATAATGGCTACTGTCTGACTGCGTACGATAAAGATGAAGAAGAAGAAGACAACCACGCTCCCCTTCAACCAACTCTCACATCTTCAACCCACGCTCTCCTTTTACCAACACTCCCATCTTACCAAGCTTCCCCTTCAACCAACACTCCCACCTTAAACCAACTCTTCCGTCTTTAAAATACTTTTTCCCCTTGAAGAAATTCTCCAATCTTTAACAAACTTTCCCATCTTCAACCACGCTGCTCTTCAACGAACTCTCCCCTTGAACCAACTCTTCCACCGTCAACAAACTCTCCCATCATCAACGAACTCTCTCACTTTCGACCAAATCTGCGATCTTCAACCAACTCTACACTTCATCCAATTTTCCCATCTTCAACAAAAACTCCCATCTTCAACTGATTCTCCCACCTTCAACCAAATCCCCCTTCAACCAACTCTCCAATTTTCAATTAACTCTCCACCTTCAACCAAGCTGCTATTCAACGAACTCTCCCCTTCAACCAACTCTCCAAACTTCAACAAACTCTCCCATCGTCAACCAACTCTCCCACCTTGAACAAACTCTCCCATCTTCAACTGATTCTCCCACCTTCAACCAATTCTCCCACCTTCAACCAAATCTCCCTTCAACCACGCTCCCATCTTCAAACAACTTTCTCAACTTCAACCAACTCTCCCATCTTTAACCAACTCTCCCGTCTTCAACCGACTCTCCCACTTTCAGTCAACTGTCCCATCTAAACAACTCTCCGATCTTCAACCAACTCTCCCATCTTCAACCAAAACTTCCTTTCAACCACTCTCTCATCTTCAACCAACTCTCCTTTTCAACCAACTCTCCTTTCTTCAACCAATTTTCCCATCTTCAACAAAGTCTCCCATCTTGAACCACTATCCCATCTTCAACCACGCTCTCTTTCAACAAACTTTTCCCTTCAGCCAACTCTCCCATCTTCAACCACATAAACTCTCCCATCTTCAACCAACTCTCCCACCGTCAACCAACTCTCCAATTTTCAACCAATTCCTCTATCTTCAACCAACTCTCCTATCTTCAACCGCTCTTCAACCGTCAACCAACTCTCCAATCTTCAACCAATTCCTCTATCTTCAACCAACTCTCCAATCTTCAACCAATTCCTCTATCTTCAACCAACTCTCCTATCTTCAACCGCTCTTCAACCGTCAATCAACTCTCCAATCTTCAACCAATTCCTCTATCTTCAACCAACTCTCCAATCTTCAACCAACTCTCCCACCTTCAACCAAATCTCCAATCTTCAACCAACTCTTCTCATTAACCAATTCTCCCATTTTCAACCAACTCTCCCATCTTCATCCAAGCTCTCATCATCATTTTGGTTTGCCTCGATAAAACGAAGAAAGATCTCTCTGAGATTGGCTGTTTTCTTTACCAATACAATTCATTCGTATCTCGCTACTTCTGTCATCTGCTCCCAATGGGCCAGGTCAAGAGTAGAGACGGTCAAGAGATCATAGTACTTGACTTTACCAATGTTTCTCAGTAAACTCTGGCGAACAGTGGATGCCTGTCATCATGTGGATGAAAACAGTGGATGCCTGCTTTCATGTTGATGCAAACAGTGGATGCCTGCTTTCATGTGGATGAAAACAGTGGATACCTACCATCATCTTGTGTCCAGAGAACTCGCACGGTATAGTTTATACATAGCTGCCCTAAGTGAGGTCAGACTACCCGACAACCCTACGGCAGACATGTCTGACAGACGATCTTCACCTGTGTCTAGAGAACTCGCACGATATGGTGTAGACATTGCTGCCTTAAGTGAGGTCAGACTACCCGACGACCCAAGGGCAAAACGTCTGATAGACGATCTTCACCTGTGTCCAGAGAACTCGCACGATATAGTGTAGACATTGCTGCCTTAAATGAGGTCAGACTTACCCGATGAGAGCCACATATCAGAAGTGGGTGGACCATACCATTTCTTCTGGAGTTGGCGAGCAAGCAATGAATGTTGGTGGAGAAGGTTTCGCTATCAAATCTCACCTTATACACGACCTAGTAACGCGCTCAAGCGGTAAAATTGAGCAACTAAAAGAATTCCTAAACTGATAAGCGAGCGTGTGTACTCACTGAAGATGGCTAATCTAAAAACTCCACCAAAGTCAGATTCTGTGAAGAACTCGCTCATCTTGTCGGATCCAAAATCCGAGAAGACGGTATTTACTTCCTTCCCCTGCACTTTCCTTGCCCAAGCCTCACGTCATACAGTATGCATCCAGTATCCAGCGACATGGATGGTCCTGTCATTTGTCGCCAGCTTGTCGCATATATTGCATGTTTCCTGGAAGTTACGGCAGGTCATCGGGTGGTCTGGGTCCTGTATCACTCCACAGCCACATGTGTCAACATCATTGAATGTCTACTTGGTCATGTTCCTCTTGTACCGTGATACACCAGTTCGGAGTCTGTTCAGGGACTTCCATGCTGTGTATTGTAGATGATGTCGGGGAGAAGATTACTCCTAAAGTTTAATCTCTGAGGCCTTCATCAATTAGTGATATATATCCGTGTGACGACTGCCAGGGCGGGCGAGTATGGACTTTGTTGATTTTAGGAAGCTAGTTCTGGAAATGAGTCATGTCCTTTGTACCTGATGTTAGAACATTGGGCGTCTTGGGTCCTGCTCACACGTTTCTCGTTCGATTTCGATGGCGAGGTTTTTAAGAGACTGCACAGCAACGCATGGGATCAGAGGGGTCTTAGCCTTGGTATGAAACTCAACTTCTACCGAGCCATAGTGCCCACCGCCTTCTGTATGCCAGTAACACGTAGACTGTGTACAGCAGGCATGCGAGGAAAAGGAACCACTTTCGCACAGCCTGCCTCCGTAGATTGTTGAGAACACGATGGCAGAATAATATACCACGTACCGAGAACCCCACGAAGACCGAGCTGTGGAGCATCCACACACTGTTTCAAAAGATCCAGCACCAAACAAATTGTGGATGACGAACTGAAAGAAATCCTGCGTCTGGTCCCTGGACAAGCGCTTTAAAGAACAGCCTACTGTATAGACAGGCCTTCTGACTCGCAGATAAACCCTTTTGAAACGTCACATTCCAAGGCTAACTAAGTGACGGACGTTGCATGTGTCAGCTATCAGTGCAACTACAAAAGCATGAAATGCAGTTGGTTTCAGGGCAGAATTCTGTGAAATGATCACCCTGAACAGTGATTTGTTGTGTTTTGTACCATGAATGTGTTTGATTTCTCCGTGTGGAGCATGGGTGGATTATAAACCGTGTCACATATTGAGTTGATTTAGTCGGCGGTGAAATATTACGTTTCAGCGTGGTTTTGACTGTGAGTCAAGACAGTATAAAGTCTACAACAACTCCCTCAAAATATATCTGACACGCGTCATCATCGATGTAAACACATTAGAGGACCTAGCATTGCACGGACAACGTGGTGTAGAGCCTTAGCCAAGGCCATGACCTAGCACAGCCCGGACAGTTGTGACGTAGAGCCTCCAAATTGCTGATGAACGCCAGCTTTCTGAGAGTCGGAGAAAATGTTCAGCGCGGAAAAACAAAACACTTGACACCTACTTGTCTGTTCCTGATCTTATAAGTTACATATAAGGAAGGGGATTCTGTCCTAGTAGGCCTATACCGTTAACATCTGACTCACCGACAACACGCGTCTGACTGATTTCGTCACCATCACTTTGAATCAACGGTTATTACTCGTAAATTTGTATAATTTATATATACTCGAAATGTTTGTGTGTACACACGCGCACACACGCATCTATACACACAAGCATGCACGCGCATGGACTTTCGCACACTCATATGCACATATACATACACACACATGCACACACATGTACACACATGCACACACATGTACACACATGTACACACATGTACACACACCCACACAAATACATATTTTTATGTACACACAGTGTGCAATACTCTCACAGAAAGAACAACTCGTTACACGAACAACAAATGTGCAAGAATGTTATTTTTGAACAAACAATGTATCATCATCTTGAAGAGTTGTGTTTACCCAGTGGAGCCTGGGAGTTTGGTTGTTTACCCAGTGGAGCCTGGGAGTTTGGTTGTTTACCCAGTGAAGCCTGGGAGTTTGGTTGTTTACCCAGTGGAGCCTGGGAGTTTGGTTGTTTACCCAGTGGAGCCTGGGAGTTTGGTTGTTTACCCAGTGAAGCCTGGGAGTTTGGTTGTTTACCCAGTGGAGCCTGGGAGTTTGGTTGTTTACCCAGTGGGGCCTGGTAGTTTGGTTGTTTACCCAGTGGAGCCTGGTAGTTTGGTTGTTTACCCAGTAGAGCCTGGGAGTTTGGTTGTTTACCCAGTGGAGCCTGGGAGTTTGGTTGTTTATAGCTTCTGTTTCTTGGCTCGATTTATCGATTGTTTGATTTAAACCACCATTTCCATCTTCCCTCTGTTAAGCATGTTTCAGAATTATCCAACAACTTAATTCTCAACATCATTTTTCTTATTTTTCTTTTTCTTTTTCTTCTTCTTCTTCTTCTTGTTCTGTCAAATTATCAAGTGCCGTCTCCCCATCGGAAGTTGAGGGTAATGATCTCCAGCGGTTTCTGTCCTGTTTCAGGTTAGTACACTCAGTCAAACTGTATCCTGTGGAGGTTAGTACACTCAGTCAAACTCTGTCCTGAGCACATCTTGATGTTGTCTGCCCATCTGTACCTCTGCCGCCCTCTGTCTCTCTTGTCCTTCTCCCTCCGCCCAATTATAACTTTCAGCAGACGGGTGATTGATATGAGAAAATATATTTTTGTTTCTGCTTATTATTTCCTTCAGAAAAGTCATAAGTTGTAGACTATTTGTTTTCCTATCTGTCCAAGAAACTCGCCAAGGCCTTCTAAATACTGACATTGCAAAGACAATCAATACTCTTCTCCCCTCTCTTGGTCAGGGTTCAGGTATCTAATACAATACAACTGAATGCACATATCATTTAGAAATTCTGAAGTCCAAGTTCTGAGATATCTGCTTGGACTGAAGTGTATCTCTCATGCTGTTAAAGGAATTCTTTGCCATATCAATTCTTTGAAGGATCTCTCTTTCGCATTGGCCATCCGCCATTATTAGCTGACCAAGGTATAAATAGCTTGACACTTGTTCCAGAATTGTTTCATTTATGTGGATGTCAACTTGTGGACTTTCTTTCCTTTTGGTGAACACCATTACTTTAGTCTAATCGATGCTCATTTCCAGCCCCTATTGGTGGCTCTTGCTGGTTATCTTATCCATTAGGCACTGCAGATGTACTGGATCCTCTGTATCATCAGCCTGTCAGATATTAGCGGTACATTGTTTTCCTATATTCAATCCAGGTATTTCTTCTTCTTCTTTCAAATAATAGCGTATATTTCCCACATAAATTTTGCGGTCCGTCTCAGGCTTTTGGAAAGCGAGAGCGGTGTTGTCGTTGTGCACCTCTCGTGAAGCCGGCAGATATGGCATGTATGTTCCGTCGCTTGTTTGTTTTGCCAACAAAGACACGTGTCTGTGTGCCCAATTTGTACTTTGTTGGGCTGCCAATGTTTAATTCTGCGTTGTCGTGTCGTCAGTCTGAATAATGTCACTTGATCGCTGCTTAGCAACGATTAGCCTCAGTCTATTGTATCTACTCTTAGTGCATCAGTCTATTGTATCTACTCTTAGTGTTTCAGTCTATTGTATCTACTCTTAGTGTCACAGTCTATTGTATCTATTCTTAGTGCCTCAGTCTATTGTATCTACTCTTAGTGTTTCAGTCTATTGTATCTACTCTTTGTGTCTCATTCTATAGCATCTTGAATCTGATCTTTGTGAATCAGTCTCAGATCTGAATATGTGCTAGAATGTTCCAGCGTCCAAACATATTTAGGTTTCCTGTCCATCCTGTATGTATTGTGTAAATGCGTCCCTGTCCGTTTCTCATAGCTCACGTTGCCGATCTGTCTGCGTGTTTGTGAGTCCATTCTGTTCTGTGGATGTGTCTGTCTTTGAATACATTCTAGGGTGATATAGACTGTCTATTAATCTGTTTAAAGGTCATGTTTCTGCACTTCTGGTATGTCATTTATCAGCTCATGGGACGTATTCCCTTCCATGTCGTGCATGTGTTGCTTGCTGTGTCTGGGTCAAGCTGTATCTGTGAGAGGTCACAAAATGATGGGACAAGTGGGCAAAGGTCATTCCTAGTGGGCCAAGGTCATTCCAAGTGGGCCAAGGTCATTCATTACACAGCTATCACATTTGATGGGAACAAACTAGAAAACTATTACACAGCTATCACATTTGATGTGAGGAAACTAGAGAACTATTACACAGCTATGACATTTGATGGGAACAAACTAGAAAACTATTACACAGCTATGACATTTGATGGAAACAAACTAGAGAACTATTACACAGCTATGACATTTGATGGGAACAAACTAGAAAACTATTACACAGCTATGACATTTGATGGGAACAAACTAGAAAACTATTACACAGCTATGACATTTGATGGGAACAAACTAGAAAACTATTACACAGCTATGACATTTGATGGGAACAAACTAGAAAACTATTACAACTTATAACAGTTCTGGTTACATCTGTAAATCAAAGGTAAAGATATACTTGTGTTTGGTGTCAGCTATAGGCTTGTTGCTCTGATGTAGCAGAAACAGAACATGGACCACAAACAGACACCAAACTCCATATATGTATTGGATGTGTCTCCACAATCCAGGATCTGATTAACAAATATGGCGTCTCTGACACAGACCATGACCTCACCATATGGATGAGACGTAGTAGTCGTTTGCCCACAGGTTGACCCGGTCCTTGTTTCGGTTGAACACTGCATCATACGGGTAGGGGAATGTAGGGGCGGAGACATCATCCAGTTGCTGCATCTGAAAGAGGAATGGAAACAGTTTAAGACACATCCAGCTACACGAGGGCCTGGAAACCCAGAGACAATGGACTGTTCCTTGTGGGTCCAGCAGTAGTTGGACTGTTCTCTGTGGGCCCAGTCGTAGTTCGACTGTTCCCTGTGGGTCCAGCAGTAGTTGTATTTCTCTCTGTGGACCCAGGTGTAGTTGGATATCTCTCTGTTGACCCAGGTGTAGTTTGATATCTCTCTGTGGACCCAGGTGTAGTTGGATATCTCTCTGTGGACCCAGGTGTAGTTTGATAGCTCTCTGTGGACCCAGGCGTAGTTGGATATCTCTCTGTGGACCCAGTTGTAGTTGGACTGTTCCTCCCTGTGGGCCCAGCGGAATTTGAGACGTTCTTCACCGGGAGCCAAGCGATATTTGGATTGCTGTTTCGTGTGCATCATCCACATCATCATCCACAGCATTACCCACAGCATCACCCACACCATCAACCACAGCATCAGCCACAGCATCATCCACAGCATCACCCACACCATCAACCACAGCCTCAGCCACAGCATCAGCCACAGCATCAGCCACACCATCATCCACAGCATCACCCACACCATCAGCTATAGCATCAGCCACAGCATCAGCCACACCATCAGCCACAGGATCACCAACACCATCATCCACAGCATCACCCGCACCATCATCGACAGCATCACTCACACCATCAGCCACACCATCAGCCACTGCATCACCCACCCCATCATCCACAGCATCACCCACACCATCACCCACACCATCATCCACAGCATCACCCACACCATCACCCACACCATCACCCACAGCACCAAGGAAACTGAACAATGCCTGAATGAGCAACATATTTGGTCTAAACATAAATAGACTCAAGACAGAATGCATACTGAACAGTTTCTGGAGCGTTGAACACTGTCCCTTTCACTACGAGACCACATCTGCAACACCGCCATCAGGAGTCAAACCTGCCTCAATGGTGTCGCAAATTCGATGTTGATAAGAAAGTACAGGTGGGCAGGCCACGTGGTATGCATGCCTGACAATAGATGGGCACGTAACGTGACGTCTTGAAACATTAAGGGAGTCAACAGGGAGATAAGGAAGAAGAGAGAGAAAAGCAGAAAAACAGAGAGAAAGAGTGAGAGAGAAATGGACATATGAGGCATGGACGCATGCCCAAAATTATGGGATGTGTTCATACCTCATTGTCTAATGTATAGAGCGACGGGTATAATTTGATTAATAAATTAATTTCGGGGCAAATAGAATAGCCCACTGTTTCCTCGCATGCATGCCGTAAGAGGCGACTAAAGTAGTTGGCAAATGTAGCTGGCACCATCACCATGCACATTCTAATCCTGTGATACCGCACGGGAAATGACAGGAACCAGGTTTCCACAAAGCAGGTCTGGATAAGCCAAATTCGGTCTTGGACCGACGCTTCAACAAACGGAGATGCATGTTCTAAATTGGCTGATACATTTAAACTAATTAAATTCTCAAGGTCATATTGTTAAACAATAACATCCCATATTACTAGAGACTGCTCTCCTGTCGCAAACCACTTTACTTATCAGGAGAAATTAAACTTCGCTAGAATCCTCTATTGCACCTGCATGATCCTCTTTATTGCATAAGGCTGCTTCCAGACAAAGTCTTGTTAATTCTCTGTTATTCTTGTTTGTTATTTGCTAGCTGTTTCTGTTGGCGTTGTTCTTCGTTCCTGATTAAAGCATTCTTTTCTTATCTACCTTGCCGTAAATCCAACATATCATTCTTAAATGAACTATTTCCCTTTTTCATATAAAAACAATGGAGACACTGAACACGGTCATGATACAAATATGCTTAATCATTTCTAGCACGATCTAGTCCCACATCTTTGATCTATTTATCTAAATTATGACTACATTCACTTATTAGATGGTTGTACTAATTAACTAGCTGGAACCTCTGGATATTAAACCAGATCGTTTGAAATAGTAATTGATCCCATTCACTTTCAGTAGGCGAGGAGAAATGGTCATGAAATCCACAGCCGTCGTTCCTGCCCGTTCTCTTTCTTCCTCTCACTATCTGTGCGCTTAGTTTACTGTCATTTTCAGTAGGCAAGAGCCTTGTCCACGAAATGTACAGTTAAACAGTACGTCCCAAACTATTTCGTTCGCTGGGGCCAGTCTACTGTTCTCTTCAACGGGCTATAAGATGCCAAGACTATAATATTCACAGTCGGACAGCTCTGCCCGGGACGACTTGTGCTTCAACCTAATCTACCTTCCCTGTTCCTCCCATGCTCAGCCTGTCCGACATGGCCGTGCTGCAAGTTGGTCAGGTGGTACTTCTATCAAAGACCCGTTGCCAGCTCGTGTTCCCGTCGCCAGTCAGCTGGTGTCCCATTGACAGCCCGTGTCCTCGTTGACAGCCAGCTCGTGTCCCCGTTAACAGCCCGTGTCCTCGTTGACAGCCCGTGTCCCCGTTGATAGCTCGTATCCCCGTTAACAGCCCGTGTATTCGTTGACAGCCCGTGTCCCCGTTGACAGCTCGTATCCCCGTTGACAACCAGTGTCCTCGTTGACAGCCCGTATCCCGGCCCGTTGACAGCTGGTGTCCCCGTTGACAGCCAGTGTCCTCGTTGACAGTCCGTGTCCCCACCCGTTGACAGCTGGTGTCACCGTTGATAGCTCTTGTCCCCGTTGACAGCTCGTGTCCCCGTTGACAGCCCGTGTCCCCGTTGATAGCTCGTGTCCCCGTTGACAGCTCGTGTTCCCGTTGACAGCACGTGTCCTCGTTGATAGCTCGTGTCCCCGTTGACAGGCTGTGTCCTCGTTGATAGCTCGTGTCCCCGTTGACAGCTCGTGTCCCCGTTGATAGGCTGTGTCCACGTTGGTTTGTTCCGCTTGTCAATACATCAATTTCTCATCTCTGGAGCCCCTACCAACTTCTCTTTGGATATCTAGCGACAAATTATAGCCAGCTCTAGCCCATACCAGTGTTCCTATGTCACAGTGTAGACGTCATGGGCAGCTCTAGCTAGAGACTACGTAATTGGCAGCTGTAGCTAGACACTACGTCATGAGCAGTTTTAGCTAGACACTTCGTCATGGGCAGCTCTAACTAGACACTACGTCATGGGCAGCTCTAGCTAGACACTACGTCATGGGCAGCTCTAGCTAGACACTACGTCATGAGCAGTTCTAGCTAGACACTACATCATGGGCAGCTCTAGCTAGACACTACGTCATGGGCGGTTCTAGCTAGACACTACGTCATGGGCGGTTCTAAACCGCTATCTCTCTTCCTGTGACAAGCAGACACTACAGTATTGACAGCTCTAGCCCCGATAAACTTTCCTTGATTCACACCATCAGATTCTACCCATGAACCGATTGTCAGACAATGAAAGCCCAGGCCGGCCTCGTTAACGCTAGCCCCAAGCACCGAACGTCTCTATTTCTGCCCCATCTGCTTGCTTATTGTCATACTAAGATTAGCCTCCAGTTCATAAGTTACTGTTAGCTTTCTGTGGCCAAGTGAGCTCGGGGCACACTGTCAAGTTGTCTGCGTTTACAACCAGACATTGACACACATGTGAAACTGTCGTAACGGGAATGGTGGTCAGGGGGGGGGGGGCGGGGCCTTTTTGTTGGGGTGTAGGAATGGTGGTCGAGGATCGTGTTGCTGGGGTGTAGGAATGCATACATGCACTGGTTGAGGATGTGCGGCGGGTTACAGACTGTTGTACGAGCCAGTATATTACCAAATAAGCGCAGACTAATTGACAACGATAGGAGGATTTATTTAAGAATCAATGGCATGCTGTTGTCTGAGTGCCAGCTGTACTGTAACCACTACTCTCAATGCTCGCATCAATAGTCTAACCACTACTGTCAATGCTAGCATCAATAGTCTAACCACTACCCTCAGTGCTAGCATCAATAGTCTAACCACTACTCTTAATGAATGCTGGCATCAATAGTCTAACCACTACCCTCAGTGCTCGCATCAATAGTCTAACCACTACTGTCAATGCTAGCATCAATAGTCTAACCACTACCCTCAGTGCTAGCATCAATAGTCTAACCACTACTCTTAATGAATGCTGGCATCAATAGTCTAACCACTACCCTCAGTGCTCGCATCAATAGTCTAACCACTACTGTCAATGCTAGCATCAATAGTCTAACCACTACCCTCAGTGCTAGCATCAATAGTCTAACCACTACTCTTAATGAATGCTGGCATCAATAGTCTAACCACTACCCTCAGTGCTCGCATCAATAGTCTAACCACTACTGTCAATGCTAGCATCAATAGTCTAACCACTACCCTCAGTGCTAGCATCAATAGTCTAACCACTACCCTCACTGCTCGCATCAATAGTCTAACCACTTCTCTTAATGCTAGCATCAATAGTCTAACCACTACTCTTAATGCTAGCATCAATAGTCTAACCACTACTCTTAATGCTAGCATCAATAGTCTAACCACTACTCTTAATGCTAGCATCAATAGTCTAACCACTTCTCTTAATGCTAGCATCAATAGTCTAACCACTACCCTCAGTGCTAGCATCAATAGTCTAACCACTACCCTCAGTGCTAGCATCAATAGTGTAACCACTACCCTCAGTGCTAGCATCAATAGTCTAACCACTACCCTCAGTGCTAGCATCAATAGTCTAACCACTACCCTCAGTGCTAGCATCAATAGTCTAACCACTACCCTCAGTGCTAGCATCAATAGTCTAACCACTACTCTTAATGCTAGCATCAATAGTCTAACCACTACTCTTAATGCTAGCATCAATAGTCTAACCACTTCTCTTAATGCTAGCATCAATAGTCTAACCACTACCCTCAGTGCTAGCATCAATAGTCTAACCACTACCCTCAGTGCTAGCATCAGTAGTCTAACCACTACCCTCAGTGCTAGCATCAATAGTAGAAGCGACGAACACAAACATGTTACCTCCTCCTTGGTCAAGCTCCAACCGTTTGCAGCCGCCATGTTGTCGTCAAGCTGTGCTAGAGTTCTGGCCCCTATGATGACGGAGGGGACGACGTCCTTCTGTAGCAGCCAGCGAATGGCGACCTGAGCTGTACTGCGACCTGCCAGTCATGGTCGGGTAAGTCATCCAGGGCAATTATTGTAATGAATGAAAAAAAGGAATAAACATTCGTACAGCTCAGCAAATACTTTCTTATCTGGCTGTTCTCTCGTCTCATCTCTCTTCACGTCTGTCTCTTTCAGTCTCCCTGCAAGTTCCAGCCGGAGCATGAACGTTTAGGACAGGGGTGATGTGGTTAACGACTCTGAGAACAAAGGTACCTGAATGTGTGCCAAGGTCACTCACTGTCTCGACACTATGCCAAGGTCACTCACCGTCTAGATACTAAATCGACAAAGCAAAACAGGTAAGGGGTAAGAGCTGACCACTCTGGCGTTCCGATTTTAGTAGTGGCGGGGGGGGGGGGGGGGGGGGGTTAGTGACATACAGGCCAGCAGGTCCTGCTGCGACATTTTGAGTGACAGGAGTTCAGAGTGATTCGTGCCAATAACAACTAAATAGAGGTAGATCCAAACTAGAGGATGGTTGAAGCAGACATCCCGCAGATGACCATTGGCCAGCTCTGATACTGCTTGAGACTATGTGATACTGGACAAAGTTTAACTCAAGCAGACTGGATATATATATATATATATCATTTAGCTAGGGGTTAGTTTAGCTCGCCGACTTTATAGAACAGCGATTTATAGGCTGTTTTACGAATGCTAGATAGATAGAATGGTGTGCAAAGTGACAGAACCAGCATACGACTTTGAGTCTTGGCTAGGCCAGTCGCTCTATAAGGTGTGTGTTGGGTACCATGTGACTAGGAGTGATCTGGATTTGTGAAGGACACCTTGTGAGCGATGTATGTTCTAGAGTGTGTGATCACATGTGAGTTTACGTTGAATACATTGAATGTATAATGTCAAGATCACCCGCCTGAGGATGTAATAAATCTATTACCTGCCGTTTGATGTTTTCTGTGTGTGAACATAAATGATGTGGATACGTGTGGTAACATTCTAGAGAGAAAAACTGCAGCGAAACCCTGGAGTGTTTCCCATCTTCATCTCTCTCTCTCTCTCTCTCTCTCTCTCTCTGTCTCTCACACACTCTCTCTACTTTCTGCCCGTAACGTTAACCTCGGCCTTCTCATACCATGCACTTATTTTCTCCTACCCCTCTCAATGTGTACAAATGAGACATATTTGTATATTTCCCCTCATCCCCAACACTTTGTTCCCCATGCTCCTCAGGAGACTTACCGCGTCTTTTACCAATAGCCTTTGCCACGTCGACGATATCGAATGACTTGTCAGTCAAATTGAACCTGACAGGAGACAATGTGGTTGCCCAGGCTAGCCTGCCGTCTGTAGGTGCCACACCACGACTGACCTTGTCCGTCAACAGACCTCTGTCAGATAGGACCAAGATGGCATGACACGTGTTAGAGGAGAGGTTTAGACAAGAGATGTGAGATGACACGTGTTAGAGGAGAGGTTTAGACAAGAGGGAGGCACATACTATTCAAACAGCTGAACCCCGTTAATAAAGCAGGATCTTTTTCATACTTCACCTCTTCACCCACCCTCTCCACTACCGTTTCCAGTTCTCCACCCACCATCTTCCCCAGTGTCTCCACCTGTCCACCAACCTGTCCATCACCTTCTCCACCTCTGACTTCACCTGTCCACCCACCCTCCCTCCACTGACTCCACCTGTCAACCCCCCCTTCCCTCCACTTATTCCACCTGCCCACACACCCTGCCCTCCTCTGACCTCACCTGTCCATCCACCCTCCCATTCAGTGACTCCACCTATCCACCCACACTCTCCATTACCATGCCATATAAATGCGCTGATGGTGATTACTGTGCCCTCTACACCTTACTAACCCTACATCTTGCCACAATTCACTCATCTGCTCCCAGCTACTGCCCCTTGGTCGCCTCTGTCAGGACATGGCTGACTTCCTACAGAAGATGTTGACGTGCTTGACCTCTTCTGCTCCCATCTACTGCCCCTTGGTCGCCTCTGTCAGGACATGGCTGACTTCCTACAGAAGATGTTGACGTGCTTGACCTCTTCTGCTCCAATCTACTGCCCCTTGGTCGCCTCTGTCAGGACATGGCTGACTTCCTACAGAAGATGTTGACGTGCTTGACCTCTTCTGCTCCCATCTACTGCCCCTTGGTCGCCTCTGTCAGGACATGGCTGACTTCCTACAGAAGATGTTGACGTGCTTGACCTCTTCTGCTCCCATCTACTGCCCCTTGGTCGCCTCTGTCAGGACATGGCTGACTTCCTACAGAAGATGTTGACGTGCTTGACCTCTTCTGCTCCAATCTACTGCCCCTTGGTCGCCTCTGTCAGGACATGGCTGACTTCCTACAGAAGATGTGGACGTGCTTGACCTCTTCTGCTCCCATCTACTGCCCCTTGGTCGCCTCTGTCAGGACATGGCTGACTTCCTACAGAAGATGTGGACGTGCTTGACCTCTTCTGCTCCCATCTACTGCCCCTTGGTCGCCTCTGTCAGGACATGGCTGACTTCCTACAGAAGATGTTGACGTGCTTGACCTCTTCTGCTCCAATCTACTGCCCATTGGTCGCCTCTGTCAGGACATGGCTGACTTCCTACAGAAGATGTGGACGTGCTTGACCTCTTCTGCTCCCATCTACTGCCCCTTGGTCGCCTCTGTCAGGACATGGCTGACTTCCTACAGAAGATGTTGACGTGCTTGACCTCTTCTGCTCCCATCTACTGCCCCTTGGTCGCCTCTGTCAGGACATGGCTGACTTCCTACAGAAGATGTGGACGTGCTTGACCTCTTCTGCTCCCATCTACTGCCCCTTGGTCGCCTCTGTCAGGACATGGCTGACTTCCTACAGAAGATGTGGACGTGCTTGACCTCTTCTGCTCCCATCTACTGAACCTTGGTCGCCTCTGTCAGGACATGGCTGACTTCTTACAGAAGATGTGGACGTGCTTGACCTCTTCTGCTCCCATCTATTGCCCATTGGTCGCCTCCGTCAGGACATGGCTGACTTCCTACAGAAGATGTGGACGTGCTTGACCTCTTCTGCTCCCATCAACTGAACCTTGGTCGCCTCTGTCAGGACATGGCTGACTTCTTACAGAAGATGTGGACGTGCTTGACCTCTTCTGCTCCCATCTACTGCCCCTTGGTCGCCTATGTCAGGACATGGCTGACTTCCTACAGAAGTGAAACGGTTAGCTTGACCTCGTCTTTACCACGAGACAGTTCTTACTTCCGCTATCCATTGGTTTCTGGTGATCTCATGTGCTGACGCCTTCACTCCTCCTCACATGTCTTCCTTCTGACCATCTTGTCCTCATCTATCCCTCACTCATCTCCTCCAGCCCTGATGTCCTATTCCACCATCTGTCTATCTTTTATTCCGACGCCCTCCGCACTTACGGTGCTCCATTATCCTCCAAAGGTTGCCTCCAGATGAGACACACACCTGGAGGGATTTGCAGATTAGAAAACGAATCAACACTCGCCCCAAGGACCATCTGGGTACTATTCTCTGCAATAACAAGCACTGTTAAGTTACAGGGTCATCCAGACACGTTCTGTGACCTTCTCCAGAGCAGTGTTTGATGCTAAAGAACCATTCACCTCGCAAGCCCCCTAATTCAATATATTCTATCATTCGATATGCACGTGAGACTGGCTTGGAAGTCCTGAACGCTGATATGCATTAGTGAGACTGGGTTGGAAGTCCTGAACGCTGATATGCATTAGTGAGACTGGCTTGGAAGTCCTGAACGCTTCTGACGCGATAAATTTCCTTTCTAAATCTGTCTATCCTCTATGGTTTCTACGGTCTCAGGAAAACTTGACTTTTTTTCCTTGATGAAATTTGGGAAGTTTGTATAAGATCTCTAATCATTACTTTGCTTATGATTGGATATGTACTTTCAAGATTTAAAAAAAATATATAACGTGGTTTCTTGTTAATCTACCTCTTCCCAAGCGATTTATCCTGTCATATATTTGGTAATCTGTCATATATTTGGTGATCTGTCACATATTGGGTGATCTGTCATATATTGGGTGATCTGTCAGATATTGGGTAATCTGTCATTCGTTTGAACTTCTCCCCCAGTTGAAGTGTTTGTTTGGTCTCTGATGGTCTTGGGATGTTCTCCATTGCATTTATTGGTGTTGTTCCCATTGTCCCAGTCATGGTACGTATACTATGTTTTTGCGTTCTATCAATTTTTGAAAAGAAATGTTTGGTTTCCGCGGACCGTGCTGCTATCCCGTATTCTAGCATGTCACTCAAAACCTGTGTACAGTTTCTTTAGGCTAGCCGCGTATCAGTTCTCCGTGTTGAGTCCACAATTGATATCATTATGGCCATTCTGTTCTTAGCTTCATTGGACGCTTCTGTGTCTGGTAGTTCCACGTCAGCCTTTGGTCCATTGTTATTCATAGAAAGGTTGGACTTGTGTCAATGAAGGCAGTCTGGCCATTTGCTTGTAGGATTACTTATTGGGTGTTGGAAGAAAGATTGTGTAAGTGTACTCCTTTATTGATGGATGTGATTTTATCTGTGAGAGACATGTGGAGCAGGAGTGAAAGTATTCCACCTTTTTTTATTTTTATATTTTGTTCTGAGGTGTACTTGGGGTTGTGTTCTTGCTGTCCAGTTATCCAGGTAATCGCTAACCCACATGTACATGTTGTTGGTTACACCCATTTGTACATGTTGTTGGTTACACCCATTTGCAAATGTTGTTGGTTACACCCATTTGTACATGTTGTTGGTTACACCCATTTGTACATGTTGTTAGTTACACCAATTTGTACATGTTGTTGGTTACACCCATTTGTACATGTTGTTGGTTACACCAATTTGTACATGATGCTGGTTACACCCATTTGTACATGTTGTTGGTTACACCAATTTGTACAAGTTGTTGGTTACACCAATTTGTACATGTTGTTGGTTACACCCATTTGTACATGTTGTTTGTTAAACTAATTTGTACATGTTGTTTGTAACACCCATTTGTACATGTTGTTGGTTACACCCATTTGTACATGTTGTTTGTTACACCCATTTGTACATGTTGTTGTGTGAGTTTTATTCCACTTCCGTATTTGTTTTTGTTAATTCAAAAAATATTAGTTTTACTCTCCTCTCCCATTTTAGCCTTTTTCCCCTGTTACACATGAGCTTTACTCTCCTCTCCCATTTTAGCCTTATTCCCCTGTTACACATGAGCTGTACTCCCCTCACCCATATTAGTCCAAGCACGGTCTGCCTTTAGAAGACACTAGTTGAATTTCTCCCTCATCTTACCTACTTTCTTGTGGTGTGTGTTGATGGACTGGCAATAAACATTTGTACTTGGGGCAAACTTCTGCCAGTCTGTTTTCTTATAGTTCTACCTGGGCAATGGCTTGTGGTCTGATGGGATGTGTCCAAGCTTCTCTCTTATAGTTCTACCTGGGCAATGGCTTGTGATCTGATGGGATGTGTTCTAGGTTTATGGTACGTTTGATAGGCCTGTGGTCACTTTCTGTTAGGGTGTGAGTACTGTTTATTTGGATTTTTAGCTTTCATTGTCGGGGGTAAAAGCAATGTGATGGGATGAGGTTGATGTACATCTCCTTGAATAGAACATTGGTGGGCCATCGTCTGATTTCTCAGTCAGAGGTTGCTGTCAACTTCCAATTTCTCTAGTTCGTCTCTCTTTACGTTCGTCAGTGCGAAACTCCTCTCCCCCCCCCCCCCCACCTCTCATACTGGCTGCACAAATCTCCACCCACTATGGTTGGCTGGTACATGGTTGGCACGGCTTCTAGAGTCATATTTGTCTGTTGGCTGGTACATGGTTGGCACGGCTTCTAGAGTCCCATTTGTCTGTTGGCTGGTACATGGTTGGCACGGCTTCTAGAGTCACATTTGCCTGTTGGCTGGTACATGGTTGGCACGGCTTCTAGAGTCGCATTTGTCTGTTTGCTGGTACATGGTTGGCACGGCTTCTAGAGTCATATTTGTCTGTTGGCTGGCAGTATGTGTTGTGTTATAGATTCTTATTGTCTGATTCCGTAAGGGCATGTCAACCACAGTTGTGTTGGCTTCTCCGCTGTTTCCCCCGAGATCACTTCCTCAATGGACCAATAGCTGAGACAGGACAATCACTCCACCATATGTCTATCCATATCCAGTCCCTGGGTTTCGTATCTTACAAAATATTTCATTTGCCTGAATGTGTATGATCCCCATTGGATACTGAGTTAAGAAGTGCTTGGGATGTGTATATGTGGGTGTGTGTGTGTGTGTGTGTGTCTGCACAGGTGAGTGGTCATGTGTGTGTGTGTATAAGTGCGTATTTATGCATGTGATGTGTGGTTTATGTGTGGGCTTTAAGTTAGTAAGTGTGTGTGGGAGTGTGTGTACATATATATGTTCATGCCAACTCGGAGGTAATCAGCCACACACCTCGCAGAACTTACCCTTTGAGAGGACTATAGGGCAGAACTCCAACCCCCTCTGTCTTACAGACTTGGAACACCTCCAGCTCTGACTCTCGGCAGATCAGGTTGTATTGTTGCTGGATAATGGCAGGTTAAAGTCGAGCAGAGGGGTTGCAGCAAAAATAAAGCATGTTATTGATGGTACAGACAGGACACACTACCATCTACTAACAGAATGACACACTACCATCTACTAACAGAATGATACACTACCATCTACTAACAGATTGATACACTACCATCTACTAACAGAATCAAACACTACCATCTACTAACAGAATGACACACTAGTGACTACTAACAGAATGACACACTAGTGACTAACAACATAATAACACTACCATCTACTAACAGAATGACACACTAGTGACTACTAACATAATGACACACTACCATCTACTAACAGAATGACACACTATCATCTACTAACAAAATGACACACTACCAGCTACTTAAAAAATAACACTCTAGCTACTACTACCAGAATGACACACTAGTGACTACTAACATAATGACACACTACCATCTACTAAAATAATGACACACTAGTGACTACTAACATAATGACACACTACCATCTACTAACAGAATGACACACTAGTGACTACTAACATAATGACACACTACCATCTACTAACAGAATGACACACTATCATCTACTAACAAAATGACACACTACCATCTACTTAAATAATGACACTCTAGCTACTACTACCAGAATGACACACTAGTGACTACTAACATAATCACACACTACCATCTACTAACATAATGACACTCTAGCTACTACTACCAGAATGACACACTAGTGACTACTAACATAATAACACACTACCATCTACTAAAATAATGACACACTACCATCTACTAACATAATGACACACTACCATCTACTAACATAATGACACTCTTGCTACTACTAACATAATGACACTCTAGCTACTACTACCAGAATGACACACTAGTGACTAATAACATAATGGCACTCTACCATCTACTAACATAATGACACACTACCATCTACTAACATAATGACACTCTAGCTACTACTAACATAATTACACTCTAGCTACTACTACCAGAATGACACAATAGTGACTACTAACATAATGACACACTACCATCTACTAACATAATGCCACACTACCATCTACTAACATAATGACACTCTAACTACTACTACCATAATGACACACTAGTGACTACTAACATAATGACACACTACCATCTACTAAAATAATGACACACTACCATCGACTAACATAATGACACACTACCATCTAGTAACATAATGACACACTACCATCTACTAACATAATGACACTCTAGCCACTACTACCAGAAAGACACACTAGTGACTACTAACAGAATGACACACTACCATCTACTAATATAATGACACTCTAGCTACTTCTAACAGAATGACACACCTGCGTCTACTAACATTATTACACACCAGCGACTACCAACAGAATTACACACCTGCGACTACTAATATAATGACACACCTACGACTACTAAGAGAATGACACTAGCGACTACTAACACAATAACACACCTGTGACTACTAACACAATGACACACCTGCGACTACTAGCAGAATGACACACTACCATCTACTAACATAATGACACACTACCATCTACTAACATAATGACACACTACCATCTACTAACATAATGACACACTTGCGACTACTAACAGAATGACACACTTTCGATTACTAACAGAATGACACACTATCGACTACTAAGAGAATGACACTAGCGACTACTAACACAATGACACACCTGTGACTACTAACAGAATGATACACCTGCGACTACTAACATAATGATACACTAGCGAGTACTAACAGAATGACACACCTGCGACTACTAACATAATGACACACTAGCGACTACTAACACAATGACACACTTGTAACTACTAACAGAATGACACACCTGCGACTACTAACACAATGACACACCTGTGACTGCTAACAGAATGACACACCTGCGACTACTAACACAATGCCACACCTGTGACTACTAACATAATGACACACCTGCGACTACTAACATAATGACACACTAGCGACTACTAAGAGAATGACACTAGCGACTGCTAAGAGAATGACACACCTGTGACTACTAACATAATGACACACTAGCGACTACTAAGAGAATGACACACTTGCGACTACTAACAGAATGACACACCTGCGACTACTAACAGAATGACACACCTTCGATTACTAACAGAATTAAACTAGCGACTACTAAGAGAATGACACACTAGCGGCTACTAACAGAATGACACACCTGCGACTACTAACGTAATGACACTAGCGACTACTAAGAGAATGACACACCTGCGACTACTAACAGAATGACACACCTGCGACTAATAACAGAATGACACACCTGCGACTACTGACAGAATGACACACCTTCGACTACTAACAGAATGACACACCTTCGACTACTAACAGAATGTCACACCTGTAGACTACTAACATAATAACACACCTGCGACTACTAACATAATGACACACCTGTAGACTACTAACATAATGACACACCTGTAGACTACTAACATAATGACACACCTGTAGACTACTAACATAATGACACACCTGTAGACTACTAACATAATGACACACCTGTAGACTACTAACAGAATAACACACCTGCGAGTACTAACATAATGACACACCTGTAGACTACTAACAGAATAACACACCTGTGACTACTAACATAATGACACCTGTAGACTACTAACATAATGACACTCTAGCTACTACTACCAGAATGACACACTAGTGACTAATAACATAATGGCACTCTACCATCTACTAACATAATGACACACTACCATCTACTAACATAATGACACTCTAGCTACTACTAACATAATTACACTCTAGCTACTACTACCAGAATGACACAATAGTGACTACTAACATAATGACACACTACCATCTACTAACATAATGCCACACTACCATTTACTAACATAATGACACTCTAACTACTACTACCATAATGACACACTAGTGACTACTAACATAATGACACACTACCATCTACTAAAATAATGACACACTACCATCGACTAACATAATGACACACTACCATCTAGTAACATAATGACACACTACCATCTACTAACATAATGACACTCTAGCCACTACTACCAGAAAGACACACTAGTGACTACTAACAGAATGACACACTACCATCTACTAATATAATGACACTCTAGCTACTTCTAACAGAATGACACACCTGCGTCTACTAACATTATTACACACCAGCGACTACCAACAGAATTACACACCTGCGACTACTAATATAATGACACACCTACGACTACTAAGAGAATGACACTAGCGACTACTAACACAATAACACACCTGTGACTACTAACACAATGACACACCTGCGACTACTAGCAGAATGACACACTACCATCTACTAACATAATGACACACTACCATCTACTAACATAATGACACACTACCATCTACTAACATAATGACACACTTGCGACTACTAACAGAATGACACACTTTCGATTACTAACAGAATGACACACTATCGACTACTAAGAGAATGACACTAGCGACTACTAACACAATGACACACCTGTGACTACTAACAGAATGATACACCTGCGACTACTAACATAATGATACACTAGCGAGTACTAACAGAATGACACACCTGCGACTACTAACATAATGACACACTAGCGACTACTAACACAATGACACACTTGTAACTACTAACAGAATGACACACCTGCGACTACTAACACAATGACACACCTGTGACTGCTAACAGAATGACACACCTGCGACTACTAACACAATGCCACACCTGTGACTACTAACATAATGACACACCTGCGACTACTAACATAATGACACACTAGCGACTACTAAGAGAATGACACTAGCGACTGCTAAGAGAATGACACACCTGTGACTACTAACATAATGACACACTAGCGACTACTAAGAGAATGACACACTTGCGACTACTAACAGAATGACACACCTGCGACTACTAACAGAATGACACACCTTCGATTACTAACAGAATTAAACTAGCGACTACTAAGAGAATGACACACTAGCGGCTACTAACAGAATGACACACCTGCGACTACTAACGTAATGACACTAGCGACTACTAAGAGAATGACACACCTGCGACTACTAACAGAATGACACACCTGCGACTAATAACAGAATGACACACCTGCGACTACTAACAGAATGACACACCTTCGACTACTAACAGAATGACACACCTTCGACTACTAACAGAATGTCACACCTGTAGACTACTAACATAATAACACACCTGCGACTACTAACATAATGACACACCTGTAGACTACTAACATAATGACACACCTGTAGACTACTAACATAATGACACACCTGTAGACTACTAACATAATGACACACCTGTAGACTACTAACATAATGACACACCTGTAGACTACTAACAGAATAACACACCTGCGAGTACTAACATAATGACACACCTGTAGACTACTAACAGAATAACACACCTGTGACTACTAACATAATGACACCTGTAGACTACTAACATAATGACACACCTGTAGAATACTAACATAATGACACACCTGTAGACTACTAACATAATGACACACCTGTAGACTACTAACATAATGACACACCTGTAGACTACTAACATAATGACACACCTGTAGACTACTAACATAATGACACACCTGTAGACCAATAACATAATGACACACCTGTAGACTACTAACATAATGACACACCTGTAGACTACTAACAGAATAACACACCTGCGACTACTATCATAATGACACACCTGTAGACTACTAACAGAATAACACACCTGCGACTACTATCATAATGACACACCTGTAGACTACTAACATAATGACACACCTGTAGACTACTAATATAATGACACACCTGTAGACTACTAACATAATGACACACCTGTAGACTTGTGATAGGGTTGAGGCCCAGCTTCTCAGAGACGTTAATCAGCTTCTGCAACTGCCAGCCCGTGAAGTTGCTGACACCCACGTAATGAATTTTGCCAGCACGCACCAGGTCATCCAGGGTACGAATGGTCTCCTCCAGAGGCGTAGCGTTATCCCAACAGTGGATCTTTAGAGCACATGGACAATGGGGTTGCCCCAGATTAGCTCAAACCTTCAACAAGATATATATTATGTCTGATATATGGATGATATAGTTTGTGATGTCACTGTCTTGGGGGTAGTGTAGCCCGTAACGTCATCGACTTGAGGTAGTGTAGCCCGTGACGTCATGGTCTTGAGGTAGTGTAGCCTGTGACGTCATGGTCTTGCGGGTAGTGTAGCCTGTCACTTCATGGTCTTCCGGGTAGTGTAGGCTGTGACATCATGGTCTTTGGGATAGTGTAGGCTGTGACGTCATGGTCTTGAGGTAGTGTAGCCTGTGACGTCATGGTCATGAGGTAGTGTAGCCTGTGACGTCATGGTCTTTGGGATAGTGTAGCCTGTGACGTCATTGTCTTGAGATAATGTAGCTTGTGAGCTGGGCAAAGGGCGACTTTTGGTGGCAGAACCAGATGCAACTAGTGCCTCGGGGGACTTTCTCGTGTCATAGTAACATTTTCCGTTGTTATGACTGGGCATGGGGACGAATAGATTGGAAAAGTTGTAATAATGGACACATAATGCATGAAGAGACAGTTATTCTAAAGCCGTCCAAAGCTTAACATACTGGTTTAGAAGACTCTGCAGAGTCTGTATAGAACAAGTTTCTTTCACAATTCGTTTCACTAAAAGCTTTGTGCATACAATCTATTCTTAAATGCATTAATTGTCCCTGTCTTCACTACTTCCTGTGGCAATGCATTCCTAGTATTCACCACTCTCTGACTAAAAAAATATTGCCTTATATTTTAAAAAGGGATGGATGTCCAACGATTTTATTAGGCTCGTGGTTGTTAGAATGGGTAGAGTTGAAATACAAGTGGGAAGAGTTTTGTATAGGGAGGTTTCGGGGAACTGATCTCGAGGGTAAACGATGAGTAGATGCAGCTTGTCTGTCTACCACACGGGGGTTGTCTGTCTAACACACGGGGGTTGTCTATCTACCACACGGCGGTTGTCTGTCTACCACATGCGGGTTGTCTGTCTAACACACGGGGGTTGTCTGTCTCCCACATGGGAGTTGTCTGTCTACCACATGGGAGTTGTATGTCTACCACATGGGGGTTGTCTGTCTAACACATGGAGGTTGTCTGTCTACCACATGGGAGTTGTCTGTCTACCACATGAGAGATGTTTGTCTACCACACGGGGGTTGTCTGTCTACAACATGGGGTTTGTCTGTCTACCACATGAGAGTTGTCTGTCTACCACACGGGGGTTGTCTGTCTAACACATGGGTGTTGTCTGTCTAACACATGAAAGTTGTCTGTCTAACACATGAGAGTTGTCTGTCTATGCGTCTGTCTGACCACTACTAGTTCTCTGTCTTGCCCAGTTGCCTGTCTCTGTCCCTATTCTATAGTTTTGGTGCAAGCATCTCTACTCTACCAGCGCACACTCATTACAACAATACGACGCTCCCCACGTCAATTCCAACAAATCTACCTGGTACAGGTCCACAAAGTGTGTGCGGAGTCTCCTCAGGCTACCCTCGATGCTTTCAGTGATGTGTCTCCGACTGGCCCCAATATTGTTGGCGTTCTGTGTCAAATCCATGGCACCGCGACACTTGGTGGCCACCACAAACTGCTCACGGGACTGGCTGCATGTGTACACACAAACACAAACAAAAATCAATCTTCATAGATCCAACCCTGAACGTCCTCAACCTCCTGCTACCAAGCCCTGAACTTCCTCAACCTCCTGCTACAAAACCCTGAACGTCTCAATCTCCCGCTACCTAGCCCTGAACGTTCTCAATCTCCCGCTACCAAACCCTGAACTTCTCAATCTCCTGCAACCAAACCCTGAACGTCCTCAATCTCCCGCTACCAAACCCCGAAAAAGACTTTGCAAGTAGCAGGATGTGAATGTGTTTTTATGTGAATATATGTATGTAAATACGCCATTAAGACATACTGTAGCAGACGGAACGGGGTTTTGCTCTCCTCGCTTTCTAAGGCCGCACCTTGACTATCCACCTTTTCAGTCTAAAAATCTATCACATCAACTAACACTTCATTAAACTAAGGACACTAATTCAAAACAATCAAAACAAATTCTTAATTTCTACAACTCTCCCACTCTTCTACCATATACAACTTCTCTTCCACGCTTCTATCATACACAACTTCTCTCCCACTCTTCTACCATACACAACTTCTCTTCTACCATACACAACTTCTCTCCCACTCTTCTATCATACACAACTTCTCTTCCACTCTTCTATCATACACAACTTCTCTTCCACTCTTCTACCATACACAACTTCTCTTCTACCATACACAACTTCTCTCCCACTCTTCTATCATACACAACTTCTCTTCCACTCTTCTATCATACACAACTTCTCTTCCACTCTTCTACCATACACAACTTCTCTTCTACCATACACAACTTCTCTCCCACTCTTCTATCATACACAACTTCTCTTCCACTCTTCTATCATACACAACTTCTCTCCCACTCTTCTACCATACACAACTTCTCTTCTACCATACACAACTTCTCTCCCACTCTTCTATCATACACAACTTCTCTTCCACTCTTCTATCATACACAACTTCTTTTCCACTCTTCTATCATACACAACTTCTCTTCCACTCTTCTACCATACACAACTTCTCTCCCACTCTTCTATCATACACAACTTCTCTCCCACTCTTCTATCATACACAACTTCTTTTCCACTCTTCTACCATACACAACTTCTCTTCCCCTCTTCTATTATACACAACTTCTTTTCCACTCTTCTATCATACACAACTTCTCTTCCACTCTTCTACCATACACAACTTCCTACACGCTCCTATCTAACGGTTACCTAACTTAAATCACTCACTACCGCTAAACCTAAAACTATTGTCCACAGTCCACCTTCCGTACCTGACCTGCTGTAACGTGAATCTGAATTATGGCGTATTGACGCCGATAGTTGATTCGTGGTGTAAACCCAACCCAGGTAAACGTCCTTGGCTCAGTTCCTTAGCGATGACTGTTGGTCTGCGTGGTGGATGTCGAAAGACTAGGCTACTGCTGTGAATCTACGATGACTACAAACTTAGTGAAGGCAGCCACGTGTTTGAACATATGCAGGCTGACCACGTGGTAACCTGGCACAGGTCGACACGTGTAAAATGGTAGTTTTCAATCAGCCGATCTAGATCTGACAGGAAGCCTGTTCTCTTCTATAGCGGGTAGCTATGACTGATCTAGGCTGCTTCTGTGAGATCTATGCGATGCCTATAAACTTGAAAGGTCGCCCACATGACTGACGCTGTTTAAAATATTAACTTGGTGACATTCTAATTATTCATAAATGAAACGCAGGAATACGTTACTTCTGTAACCTGGAACTCCATCAATTCGACATTCACTCTTCTCTGACTGCCTCTCTGAGTGTCTCTCTGAATCAACTCCCAAAGCCGTCTCTCTGAATGAGTCCTTGTGTAAATATGTGTCTCTCTCTCTATATGTGTCTCTCTAAATCTCTATTTGAATAAGTCTGAAAAATCCCTCTCCAAATCTGTTGTCTCTCTCTGAATCGTCTCTCTCCAAAATATGTCTCTGGAAATGCGTCGCTCACTCTTGAAATATCTCTCGAAATGTCTCTTCTCCAAATATATCTTTGGAAATCCGTCGTTCATTCTCGAAATCTCTCTTGAAATGTGTTGAGCTCCTGGTTTGCCTTGGTTTTCATAACCGACCGGACTATTTTTCTACAATTCCTACTTTCAAAATGGCGTCCTGGGCCCCAGATATGAATCCGCCACCTGTCGCGGTACTTGTTGACGTGAGTCGTCGGGTACTCAGGTAAGTCCACCTCTAAATTTAAAGAAAATATAAAATTACGCTCGCTGCATAATTCTAGAAAAAAATGCGAGCTGTCAATACGAAAAGATTTGTCTGGAAAGACCAAATCTGTCACGATACCCATGGTGTCTTAGTATTGATACCTGCAAATTATTCTGGTTTCTATCTCAGGCCAGAAAAAGGTTTGTCGGTCCCCATTATAGACGACTTTGGTCATGTGAGTATATGCTTCACTTGGGACAGTGTCATAGGGATCAAAGCAGGGATTCGAGCAGGGATCCCCAACCAAGGGGGCCATTGAATGCAGATTGTAACTACCTGAGATAAGGTGGCTAACCCAGAGGTCAGACAAAGCCTGGTCTTGATCGTAATGCAACTTTTCATTGTCTGAAATCAGGTCAAGGTAAGGTTTATTAGGTAACGGACAGAAATTACTGTCTGTTATTATCGACTCTTATTATGTTCAGTTGATTACGGTTGTGTCAAAAGATGGACACGCTAACCTTACATGTTAAACTTAGGAATCATTTCAAGACTTCTAGCTAAAACTGTGGGGGGGGGGGGGGGGGGGGGGAGGGGGGGGATCCTTTTGTGATCGTTCAGAAGGAGGCGGAGGAGATAGCAAAACCAGACCTAGCGGTTCTCAGGCTGCAGTTGGACGGTCGCTCGTCATATGTAAAGTGGGCCGGCGTGATACTGACCGCACCGCCCCTACTGTGCCGTTGGTTTAGAGCATATGAGCCTAGCCCAGTACATCCTGTGTGACATCTTTATTTGACTTTACCTGAGGTATGTCGTCGGTGATGGTGTGTTTAATATGGAAATTCCAGCTGTCTGTGTTGGCCGGAATTGGAAGAGATAGGATGTTGCTCTACCCAACCAGGACAATCACAGGGTGTGGGGTAGGGCTACTTTGGGAAACGTGTATGTAGCACCAGGTAATCTCATAACTGAGCGAGATACGGAAACATGTGTGTGTCTGGTCGATAAACGTGTTATCATCACGCGGTTTCTCGTACACTCGCTGACGCGTTCAACAGGCTCACCCCCGTTCTCATATATTCACCGACTTGTACAACAGCGTCACTCATGTTCTCATACATTCACCGACTTGTACAACAGCGTCATCCACGTTCTCATACATTCACCGACTTGTACAACAGCGTCACTCATGTTCTCATACATTCACCGACTTGTACAACAGCGTCACCCATGTTCTCATACATTCACCGACTTGTAGAACAGCGTCACCCATGTTCTCATACATTCACAAACTTGTAGAACAGCGTCACTCATGTTCTCATACATTCACCGACTTGTAGAACAGCGTCACTTATGTTCTCATACATTCACCGACTTGTAGAACAGCGTCACTCATGTTCTCATACATTCACCGACTTGTAGAACAGCGTCACTCATGTTCTCATACATTCACCGACTTGTAGAACAGCGTCACTTATGTTCTCATACATTCACTGACTTGTAGAACAGCGTCACTCATGTTCTCATACATTCACCGACTTGTAGAACAGAGCCACTCACGTTTCCAGCCATTTTCCGACGATATCCTCAGACTTGCCTTGCCCATACACGTCAGCTGTGTCCAGGAAGTTACCGCCCCACTCAACGAACCGGTTCAGGATCTGGTGTGACTGCTCCTCGTCACATTGTCCAGGTATGCCCCACTGAGAAAGTCAGACAAGTCACACTCGTTAGGTCAATCATACTGTCGTGTGGTGTCCACAACAAACAACACAGATTACAAGGCTGGTCAGACATTGTGCGCGCGCGCGCGCACACACACACACACTCACACAAACACTCATACACTCACACATACACACCAAAACAGACACATACACACACACACCTTCACACACAAACACACACACATATACACACTCTGTCAAATCAAATGTGTACTCTTTATTTTCTGTTCCACCACATACCATCCCCCCCCCCCTCTCCAGCCCCTACCCCTACCCCCGATGCACTAACAGATACATGAAGCTGTTATTCATGTGGATCGTGTACTCCTACCCCCTACATATTACCCTCCTCCAAGCCCCATCCTTACCCCCTTCATACCACTTTAAGACAAACCCACCAAACATCACGATGTGTGAGACACTTTACCGCTACCCACCAGACGTCACTATGTGTGACACAATCTACCACTGGCCTACCAGACCTCACGATGTGTAACACAATCTACCACTGACCACCAGACGTCTCAATGTGTAACACAATCTACCACTGACCACCAGACGTCTCAATGTGTGACACAATCTACCACTGGCCCACCAGACCTCACGATGTGTAACACAATCTACCACTGACCACCAGACGTCTCAATGTGTGACACAATCTACCACTGGCCCACCTGACCTCACGATGTGTAACACAATCTACCACTGACCACCAGACGTCTCAATGTGTAACACAATCTACCACTGGCCCACCAGACCTGACGATGTGTGACACAATCTACCACTGACCCAGAAGACGTCACGATCTGTGACACAGTCTACGACTGACCCACCAAAGTCCTCGCTCTGACGCGGCCTAGCACTGAATCAACAAACGTCAGGAAATGTCACATTGGATCAGTGGTAAGACCATTGGCGGAGACAACTGGAGGTAACTCGGTATACAGTCACTCTGGTCTTACCTCCCGTGAGACCAGGAGCCGCTTGAAACTTGCGGGACTCGATCGCCCACCGTTTCTGTTCATCACTGTGAGAGGAGAGTGCCTTATCCTTTTGACTACCGCGACCCCCTCAGTTGGTAAGAGTGGTATTACCAGAACGTATGTAATTGACATTTGCAAATAGAATGATACATTACGTTAGAAAGTGCAAACTACACACTTCGTCTGTATGTAGTTAAAGTATGAGTGTGTGCTCTGGTCTAATCGGCTCTATCAGTTGCAGGCTTCACTACAATCATGTCAGCTCTCTACTAAACACCCATAGCCGGTGACAGGTAAGGGTCTCTTGTCGTCAGAATGGCTATTTCAATGTCCGCAGGTTAATAACAGTGAGGATAATTTCGTCGACAATTCAGTCTGTTCGAGCACCATCTATAGCATCACTCCGGACGGATATCACAATAGCGAGGCCTGACTGCCCATCGACAACAGTCTGACTAGTGTAGTTCGTCCCTCAGAAATATTCGAGCACAGCGTCGTATCGCTAGACACTTCCTCTGTGGGAAACCATTTAAGTCCTTGAGTTGTGCCAGTCTGTCAAATCCATGCCCAAACTAACATCCCAGCTTCGATTGCTAACACCAGGTCACTGTTAGACGGGTGAAAGGGACGTTACGGAATACCTGGCAGAGGAATCACCATGAACACCTTAACACTCTCCACCTGTCCAACAGAATCACCAAGAACACCTCCCCACTCTACACCTGTCCAGAAAAATCACCACGAACACCTCCCCGCTCTCAACCTATCCAGTAGAATCACCAAGAACACCTCCCCACTCTCTCCTGTCCAACACAATCACCAAGAACACCTCCTTCCTCTCCACCTGACCAGCAGAAACACACCCTGTCTCTGCTCACACGCAGATCAGTGAAAGGAACGCACAGACAGAGACTTGAAATGAGAGCCGTAATATATCTGGGCTGACAATAGCTGATGGGTCACATTGCCTTGATCGTATAGTACATTACTTGTAACATGTTACTCAGCAAACATCGTGGCAAACACAAGAACAGCACCACTGCACCAAAGAGAGCATGTCATAAGAGGAGATTACCTGTGTGACATGGCATAACACCAGACATGGTTGGGTGGTTTGTTAAGAGCAGCATAGATGGCGCCTAACAGGCTGCAGTTCTAATTTTGAATTCCACATAATGAAGTTACACAGCCAACCACTGACTCACTTAACATAATGAAGTTACACAGCTGACCACTAACTCACTTAACATAATGAAGCCACACAGCTGACCACTGACTCACTTAAGATAATGAAGTTACACAGTCAACCACTGACTCACTTAACTTAATGAAGTTACACAGCCATCTACAGACTCACTTAACATAATGAAGTTACACAGCTGACCACTAACTCACTTAACATAATGAAGCCACACAGCTGACCACTGACTCACTTAAGATAATGAAGTTACACAGTCAACCACTGACTCACTTAACTTAATGAAGTTACACAGCCATCTACAGACTCACTTAACATAATGAAGCCACACAGCTGACCACTGACTCACTTAAGATAATGAAGTTACACAGCTGACCACTGACTCGCTAAACATCACATTGTAACACAACTTACCACCGACTCGCCAAATGTCATGCAGCCCAGGTTGATGTTTGACACCTTCAGACCCGACCGGCCCAGGAAGTTGTAGGTCACCTTCCTATCTTCAGACACCGAGGTAGTCATTTCTGTACAACATCCAACATATTGGTGAGGTCAAACGTAGACAAAAAGGTCACCCTTGACCTACTAATTAGTCTATGTTGATGGTGCTAGTGACGTAACTATGACGTAAGGGCTATTGAGCTCACATTGTTTGCAAAGGAGAGTGGGGGAAGGACTCATTTTGTTACGGGCTACACCACCAACATTGTGTGGAGGAGAGCTTCCTTGGCTACACCACCAACAATGTGTCGAGGAGAGCTTCCTCTGGCAACACGAAAAAACATTGTGTGGAGGAGAGCTTTCCCTGGCTACACCACCAACATTGTGTGGAGGAGAGCTTTCCCTGGCTACACCACCAACATTGTGTGGAGGAGAGCTTCACATGGCTACACCACCAACATATCAGCTTGATGAATGTTTATTGCTTCATTTTATTTGTTGTGGGCCAATAGTTGAATTACGTGTGCTGCTCCATCAGTTACCTTCTGGGACCTGCTCCATTGAATCGTCTGGGGAGAAATGGTGGTGTGTGAGAGTGGGAGGCAAGTCCAACATCTACAAGCAGCTGATAACTTGTCCTTGTCCTACCTTGGCAGCACCTTCACCAGAGAAGGGCAAATAGACTTTGTGGTCCACATCAGGCATGCCGAGTGAGGCGTTGCTTTCAAGTAATTGCTTGGGGTCGACGTGAAATCGCTGCTGCTACCAGTATCAAGCTACCATCCTTCTGTTTGCCAGGGAATCATGGACAATAGAAACCAGAAAAGCTTGAACACAACCCCGTCACTCTCTTAGGACGCTGCCCCTAATCAAGTGGCATGTTTGGATACTAGCTTCTGAAAGTGTCAACTCGGCAAGCTCTCGAACATCCATTTCCTGCTGGCGACAGCTCAAGTCAGTTGGACTGAAAATGTTACTTGCATGCTTGAACAACACTTCCTAAAGCAACTGCAGTCTGGTGATCCCAGAACAGACAGCCATCAATGGGGCAGAGGAAACGCTACAGACAGCCATCAATGGGGCAGAGAAAACGCTACAGACAGCCATCAATGGGGCAGAGGAAACGCTACAGACAGCCATCAATGGAACAGAGGAAACGCTACAGACAGCCATCAATGGGACAGAGGAAACGCTACAGACAGCCATCAATGGGGCAGAGGAAACGCTACAGACAGCCAGCAATGGGGCAGAGGAAACGCTACAGACAGCCATCAATGGGGCAGAGGAAACGCTACAGACAGCCATCAATGGGACAGAGAAAACGCTACAGACAGCCATCAATGGGGCAGAGGAAACGCTACAGACAGCCATCACTGGGACAGAGGAAACGCTACAGACAGCCATCAATGGGACAGAGGAAACGCTACAAGCAGCCATCAATGGGACAGAGGAAACGCTACAGACAGCCATCAATGAGACAGAGGAAACGCTACAGACAGCCATCAATGGGACAGAGGAAACGCTACAGACAGCCATCAATGGGACAGAGGAAACGCTACAGACAGCCATCAATGGGACAGAGGAAACGCTAGAGACAGCCATCAATGGGACAGAGGAAACGCTACAGACAACCATCAATGGGACAGAGCAAACGCTACAAGCATCCATCAATGGAAAAGAGAAAACGCTACAGACATCCATCAATGGGACAGAGGAAAAGCTACAAGCAGCCATCAATGGGACAGAGGAAACGCTACAAGCAGCCATCAATGGGACAGAGGAAACGATACAGAAGGGTCTCTGAATAATCTCAACACAGATGCCAGTTCCTGTGAGATGCTTACACAGGAATACTCCACCTAGCGCACTACCATCACACAAGGTGCTTACATCGCAGAGTTGAACATCATGTATTTGCTAAATGATGGCCTCCTCAGTTGAAGGCCAAGATATAGGTAGTCCCAAAGCAGAAACTGACATCGGGGATGAAATGGTAGAGACTTAGTTCAACTATGCCACAGTTTTGAGAGCAGGGTGGCCAGTTTCCTTCCTAGCTGCCTTTGTTCTTCCATGGCCGTCAGTCCGGTATCCATTTAAAGTTGGGAACTGAGATACACACTATAAAACAGGCTGGGAACTGAGATATATATCATAAAACAGGCTGAGTACCGACTCGAACCCCGTGTGTGTCGCTCCAACATAGGACCAAACAGAAGCAATACAGCCAGTGACTGACGAAGTCCACATGTTCAAATGAGATAGGCATCTGCTATAAATATTATTTTTATTAACAGTTCAGAGCCGAGGAACCTTCCAAATAATCTAAATTGTAAGAAAATATGTCACGAACTTTGAGAAAGCGACTGTCAGCTAAATTATCCCCCATTGCGCGTGGAGGTGTCAATCACTCCGACCTCCGTATCTGTCCAGTTTAAAACGATGTGATAAGCTAACAACAGTGGATGTCTGCATGAGATGAACATCTTTAATCGTTTCATATAATCATTGACACAATTACTAGTCTAAGAGTCCAGTCAGCGTTGCTTACCCGAATATCGAGGTGGTCCAGCGGCAAGTCGACTTGACTAACAATCCTTATTCACCAGCGAGGACAAGGAACAAATGTTCGCTGAGAAACAAAGTGTATGAACGCTTAAATGCAACAACAACAAAATATATATCAACATATCCCAGTTGATAACAGCTCTCGTGCCCTGGTTATATGGTCCTGTTGATCAGACAACACTAGAGCGTGTAGGGAAGTTGCTACAAGTGTACTTGTTAGTCACGGTGTGTACACACTGTGTCATGTTGCACGTCCTTGTACACCCATTAACATGAATCGCCGCATCGTTCTCTGGTACCGCAGCAGATAATCAACACACTTGTAACTTCCAGCAGACGCTTGTTGTGACTCAACAAAGTTGTACCAGCTAATGTGATGACTCAACAATGGTGTACCAGATAATGTCATGACTCAATACATCGTGTATCACTCTGCTGTCGCTGACCATACATATATTGTCTCTGTTCGAGTATGTACAAGTTCCGTGTTCCCTATAAACTATCTCCACTGTAGGGTGTCTTCTGTACATCCAGACGTGCAGCCTGACAGTAGACACAAGAGGTTGGTTGCAAAGGAGTTTTGACATCTTCTGTCTCTTACCTTTAAGGTACACTCCGACAGACCGTTGTCAGTCCATCTCTTGATGTTGTCTTCCCACTAACAGCGCTCTCTTTCTCTTGCCCGGTTACTGTCCAACTTTCCCTCCAGCATTATTTTAAGCAGAGGGTCAGTCTCTTTATATGTCCAACATTTTATCTGCCTCATTTG